>BSBK01000958.1:225000-422757 GCA_027943335.1 Chamaecyparis obtusa
ACTTGGAGTTGTATTTTGGAAGTACTATGGGTTTCAATTTTCAAAAAGCTTTTTTGAAAACTCACTCCAGAAATGTGACACGTTGATGTGTAATTCGATGAAAAGATTATGTGGTATGTTTTAGAAAGATTACGTTACACGTATGTTTTACAAAGTTAATTATATACCATTACAATTTACCATTTCAATTTACATTTAATGAAAGCTTTTAACATTACTCTTAGTTGCAGACCTTAAAAGAATTGTTAGAGTGTTGAACCGTTGCCGAAGATTTCTTGACTATAATTTGTGAGAGCCTTAGAGTTATCTATTCTAACTTCAATCTATCCAAATTTTAAAGTTTAATTTCGAGTAAGATATCTATCCAGATTTCAAAGTTTAATTTCGGGTAATGTCAAAAATTTACTTTAACCTGCTTTTGAAATTACAATTTAAAATTGGGGTTTACATAAATTGGGGGATTTTGTAATGTCAAAAATTTACTTTAACCTAATTTTGAAATTACAATTTATAATTGGGGTTTTCTTAAATTGGGGGGTTTCCTAAATTGGGGTTTATCTGTGATTTTGTTAGTAAATATCTATGAATCTGTGTTGTTTCATTATTTGGAAGAATAATGGTGAAAGAGAAAACTCAAGGCCAAGGGCAAGCAGATGGGAAAACTTTAATAGACTGTAGAAAACTAGTAGAAATCCTTGGTTTCACTGATGAGTATCACGATGTTTATGATCCTATTATCGATGATGAAAGGAGACTTATAGCAATTAAATATGCATTATGCAGTAAGGCAACTGAGCCAAAGAGGCCTGATTTTCTAAAATTTAACCTAGCGGTAGGTGTAAAAACCAATAAAGTTGCTTCGTGGGATGTTGGTTTGGGTTACCTGTTGTTACCCAAAGTTTTCCCTTGCCCAAAAATTGTCTTGATTTGTGCAAAAAATTACGATGAAGAAAGAAAAGCAATTGTGAATAAAAAAAATCAGGAAGAAATTTTATCAATAAATGAGGAAGAATTTCTTAGTTTGCTAGACCTAAGGTTTGACCCACAAAACTGTAATGTCCATATTGACCTAGGATTGCTGGCAGAGCAATATGAGGTAGTCCTACTAGATGCAAAAGATTCATTTGTAAAGGGTCTAATAGTTACAGAGGCAAAGGCTTCATTGGGTGAGAACCATAAGCCTCCTTATGATTTTAACATTTTTGTGCCATGGGTTCAGGATACTATATCCTCGCTAGCATTTTGCCTAGGACTGGAAAACAATAGGGAAGTGGGTGCAAGCATTCTTCAATTCATTTGGGATATCCATTGTGTCAATGAACCAGTAAGATATAATTTTGTTGGACACATGGTTCAATCGATGCAAGAACAATTAGCATTGATTAAAAGGGGCAATTCTAAGATATTTAGGTTCACAACCTACTTGTGCTATCTTCTTCTAGCGAAGAATGCTCCAATATTAATGAGCAATGGTAACAAGCTAAAAATTTAGAGGGGGACAAGTACTCCATTTCCAATATATAACTGGACACCTTAGATAAGAAGTATGATAACATAAGTAATTACAGTAATTTTGTAGACTTCTTTTTGGCACCGTTGTACAAAAAAATAACAAGCACTCCAATGCCCAGGTTGTCTACTTCATGTAGGGATTGCATCCAACTTGGAAGCACAATTCAATTGGCTGACTGGTACTTAATGGAAGAATACACTGTAATAAGGTTTTATGGGTCAGAACTACAACCCCACAAACTTCCAATGCATGTGACAGATAGGGTGTTTACAGTAGAATATGTAGTACAACTAGAGAGCACAGATAGACTCTTCACTGGCCAATCGAAGAAGAGCATATTCCCTTCCTTACCTTTCTCAATTGGAGGGTTAACATTTGAGAGAAAGGCATTCAAAGTGGCCAAATTATTTTTAGATATTTTTCAATTTGATTTAGATTGGTACTAGAAGTATGATCCACTCAACATCATTCAAACAATGCTTGTTGCTAATAAGAACTCTACAAACTTATTTCAACATGAAAGTAAACCATTGCTAGAGAAGTTGAAAAACAAGGATAGCTGGGATGACGTTAGAAAAGAGTTGGAGAAAGTTTCCGGTGAGGAAAAAATTTTAGTTGAACAGTTGTCATCACAAATTATGACAACAATAAACCAGGGCATTGCACAGCCTAGGATGTCCTATAATTTGTACAAAAAAGTTGCTCAGCCATCAAACAAAAAAATACCAAAGAGCTTAGCAGAAGCTTGTAAGGATAGAAAATGGACTAGAACGAAAATGGATGATTTTTGGAGTATGAGAAAGGCTCTTGGTGAACCAAAGACCAGTGAAGATCTGGATGAAATAGATGAGGATATAGAGTTTAGAAAATTGTGGAATTTGGAGCATCCTAGCATGGCATACGACACTGAGGATGAATATCTAGACATTGAGGATGATAATCCACTAATTGCATTTACTCCAGGGACTGGGAGCCAGAGTGAAACCAGAGTGGAATGACATAAAGCATATGGAAAAGGGGCAATCATTGTGGGAAAAAAGGGTTATAAAGGTGGTGGTTTGGGTCCCATGGGAGAAGGCGTTTGGAATACAATTGAGACAGAAAAAACTACTTTTGATCATGGTACAGGCATTGGGACCGACTCTGCTAGTGTCATTGGTGCCAGTGGGACTGGCCAACCTATACAACAAGTTCACTCTCTAAAGAGACAACTGTCTACACAGAATCCCATACAAGAAGATAGTGTCAAGAAGCAAAAGCTTTCCATTTCCAGAACAATGACATTGGATCCTAAAGAATTGTTTGCAATGTCAGGTTCAGCAAAACCCTCTAGAAGTTTAAATCCTCAAAGAGCATTAGTTAGATCAACACTAACAGGCATTGGAAGCTTTGCCTCTGCATCACCTTTCAAACTTTCAAATCCTTCTGCAACACCAGATTTTCATTTCAAATATTTCCCTAATAAATTTGCAGAAACAATAACCAAGAATAAGGAAACAAAGAAGACATTGCAGACTCATGCCCTTAATGCAGCTGTAGAGGAACAACCTGCATCCAACAGGGTTGTACCAACATATGACCCAAAAAGAGACATGATGGAGTTCATGGTTGTTATTCCACCAAAAAAAGATGGAAACCCACTAGAGAGTCAGATAGATCCATCTGAATTTCAAGTTAGCACTCTCGAAATGGATTTTTCCAAAGTTAAAAATGTGGACAAAATCAATGTGTCAAAGTCTACAAACCAAATGGTCTACAATGCACTGCTAAAGTTGGAAAGAGAGAAAACCAAGCTTGAGAGAAATATAGAAAAGTTATAGGTAGACATTGGCAATGAAAAAGCAAAGAGGAAAGCTTCAGAGAACAGTTTGAAAGAATTACAGAAAAAGATTAAAAAATCAAACTCTACATCAGCAGATACAGAGCAGGAACATGCAGAGGCAGTAGTGAAGGAACAGGAACAGGCAAAGGCAGAGCTGAAGGCACTGAGGGGAAAATTGGCAGAAATTAGTAAAAAACTAGAGGAAGAAAGAGTCATTTCAGAAAAGTTAGTTAAAACCATGGACAGTAATGCTGCCTCCAACCAGGAATTGCAAAAGCAATTGGAGTCTCAGGTGGATAAAGCCAATCATTGGGAACAGAAAGTAGTGGAAGAGAGAGAGAATTGTGAAAAAATGGCAGAAGAACTAAAGAAAGCTAATCATTGGGAACACAAAGCAGTGGAAGAGAGAGATAATTGTAAAAAATTGGCAGAAGAACTAAAGAAAGCCAATAATACAATTCAAACTTTAAAAAATACTAATAATAATTTAGTGAAGATTACAAAAGAACACATTTGGGGCCAAATATTGGTGATGTCTAATAGCTTGTATGAGTGGCTTGAAATGCTTCAAAGTATGAGAGTATGTTATTTGAAGCTCCATAAGAACATTGAACATAACATGGATGTTGTCAAGAAAGAAAAGGAAGCAAAAGATATTATGCAACAACTCTATAGTAAGAGTGATAGTTATCTATCAGACAAGGGAATTAGCAACCGCCTTGATGCCTCAGTAAAGGTATCAAGTATCATTCAAAAATGTGAGAAGCTAAGGGAAGCACAGGAATTGGATGACAAAGCTAAGCATGAGATCACAAAGATGGAACAAAGGAAAGAGAATATGGAAAGTCTTGGTTTTCCTAAGGGATTTGATGCAAATAACTTCATTGTAAGAGAAAATTACAAAATAAGGTTGCAGGACAAAAAAAATACTGATTTACGCTTTCTTCCTACAAACATATCTCCAGATACATTCATGGATTTCATCAAACCAGTGAGAACTTTGAATGGAGTTTTAGAAGCAACAGTGATGTCAAGTCACACTTCCAAATATGAATTGCTAACGAAGTTGCAAGAGTGTGACTATACTATGAACCAAATTGTTCTGCCATCAGAGGATGTTTGGACTGGCCTACAAATATTGCTTTGAATTTTGAACTACTGTAAATTGTAATATATTGCAAATGAATACAAAACAAACTGTGCTCTATCTAATTTTCATGTTTTCCAATTCAATGTATGTTGAGTTACTCTATTTTATTTAGTTATTCTTAGTTGATTTACTTTGTTATATGCTATTGGAATACAAAATTTCATTCAGGAATTTCAAAGCTTAATGTAATATGAATGATCATAGGTATTTACTCTGTTATATTTATCCTACATAGTAACTATAACAGAGTAACTATTTCAAAGCTTAATGTAATATGAATTCTCTCTCTTTGGTTTAGGTTTAGGATAAATATAATAGAGTAAATACCTATGAGGATACAAAGTAAAATTCAAATTCAAATATGAATGATCATTGATGATATGATACAAAGTTACAAACTACACTCTACAGTAATAATACTCTTTGTTCTCAAATTTTAATGATGAAACATAATACATTCTTGCTTTTCAAAAATGAACATTGAATGATAGGATATAGTAGATAATAAGTTCAAACAATACCTATTGATTGCTACTGCTAATTTAGCAGAAATTTCCTAAATTTGCCAATTCATCTATGCGTCGTCATCATCATCCAATTCTAGTATTCCAGTTTCTTCATTGTTCTATTCATTTTCATTTGTGCCTTCTTCACTCTGACCTCCGCTTCTATGACTCCCATCACCACCAGAACTTGTCCCACTCGGAGTCACTGTCAGAGACTGGTTAATGGTGTTTCCCAACCCTCTTCTTTTGCATCTTTTCTTCCAGATTTCCATTTCTTTTTTATAAGGAAAAGTATTGACATCATACCTAGATGTGTAGACCCTCAAGGATGTTTCCAAATTCTTGTCTAGTTTGTTTCTTAGCTTTGATTTTAGGAAGCCCAAAGCACTGAAAACTCTCTCATCCTCCACTGAACCCAATATCATGGTCTGACATAGATCAACAAGCTTGAAGAACTCTAAAATTTCTTCACGCAACATTGTGCTCTGTTTTAGTTATGTCCAAAGCCTTGTTGCCGATCCCTCTTCATGTGGGTTATGCATTAATTGATATTGATGCCTCAAAGTCCTTGCAAAAGTGCCTAATTGCCATCTAAGAATACCCTCATCTAAAATTCCATTGATTGTCACTCCATTAAATTCTACAGATTTGCAAAATTCCTTTATTAAAGTCATCAACCTTTTATGATAATCTTCCTTAGAGTTTAAGCTCCAATATTGAGGAAACACAATTGCCATGGCCTCAAGTACTTGTTCATATGGGAATCAGGATCTTATTTTAGAGGAAACTTTATAGGCTATGTCCCTTGCATTACCTGCTATAGTCTTGACGATCTTGGTAAACTCTTCCCTTGTAACTCTTGTAGCTCACTTCTTTGGGGCACTGTAGTACATTGGTATCTAAAATCCTCTTACACAAACACATAAATCTCCATTCTCAATGATCTTTAAATAATTATGAGGATTGTCCAAATCTGTTAGTTTCCGCCAGTGATTAAATCTTTCATCAAATAAATTTAGGTCATTTCAATAGAGACTATCAAGGGCTTGGCATGACATTTTACGCAAGTGAGCATATTTTGCAATATACATGGCTCTTTGCTGGGCTTTTTTCATAATGAACGTCATTTCTTCTAGCATGGGAAGAAGGGATGCTAAAGTCAAAAGTGTCTCTATATTGCTTAACCTCCGAAGCAAGTCGCCACATCTCTGATTTTCTGTATTGTCCCGATTTTCATACATCAGTCCAATCAAAGATTGATATTCAAAAAAAATCGATGCGCTGGTCCATCCAAAGAGATCCATCTGGTATCAACATCTTTAAGAAGCTTGTTTCCATTGGTAATTCCATCAGCAAAGTGCTAAAATTCCCTAAAACATTTGAGACTTCGACAAAAATATGAGTACAACTCTCTTACTAAATCTTCAATCTTGTTTACTAAAGGAAACTTCTTCACAACTCTAAAAGCAAGATTCATCTTGTGGGCCATACAGTGAATGCCAACAATGTATGATGAACAAGAAGCCCACATCTTTGTGCAAAGACCATTCCTTTGACCTTGCATTATTGAAGCTCCATTCGCTCCAACACATATCAACTTGTTTGCTATTGTCAATTCATCCATACCTCCATATTCAATTAATTGGCTCTTTACTAATTGAAATAAAGTTTCTGATGTTGCATTGTCCCTCAATTTCGCAATAGTTAGTAGATGTGGTTGGCGGACATTATTCTATACATTATAAACATGCATGCATACCCACAACATATTATCTATTGTTGTAACTTCATATAAGGACAATGCAATAAAGGTTGACTCTTTTATTTTTCTCTGTACATCCTCTATTTCAACCTGGGCAATACAACTTTCCAATTCCCATCCACTATTTATTGACCAATGAGTGATAGGATAGTTAGGAACTTTCAAAAAGTGTAACAAACAACTCATTTCTGGATAGTTTGTCATTGGACGCGCTCTGCTCAAAATATGGAAAAAATTACTTAATTGAACAACTTTTCTGCGATCTTCTACATCACTTGCTTTTGCAAAAATAGCATTAACAGAACCTTGAACTTCACCAGGCTTCGTCTTAAATTTCTGAAACAAATAATATTCCTCAGCATTCCTTTTATGTTGACATTGCTCCTTTGTTTTATATCTTACCACTTTTATTTCCTTTCCATCAACAATTGAGGTTTCGTAAACCTTACCATCATGTTTCTCTATGGTGTCTAGTTTAAGTTGCAACCGCTTTTCCTTTTTATACTTCCAACTACAAATCATACATCTACATTCTACTAGCGGCTCACCTACAATTGGATTGTCCACGGGTTTAATGAATGGATACTTTGCCGCCCAATCAAATTTAAATCTCCTCAACATCTCCCATTGATGATCAGTTTTTTCTTTTGATTTTCCTCTCCCTTTAGTGTTACTGTTAACTGAAACATCATCATCACCGAGGTCGATCGCTTCATCCTAGTACTGGTTGTTGACTTGAAATTCTTCTTCAAGGTCATCTTCATCAGAGATATTAGGTTCTGCAACTTCGTCACCAGATTTATTAGGCTCCCCAATTTGTTCATTAGACTCCTGTGTAGGTTGAGAACCTTGAAATTGTACATGTTACTTTGATGATGTACCTTCCTCACTTTGACCAACACGATTTCATCTGCCCATGCCAAAGTATGAAGATAAATTTTTGCATTTCATTGGCCTCGGGCTCTCTTGGACATCTCCACCTACAATAGTCCTCTTCTTGTTTAACTTTGACTGTGACATCTCCAACAAATTAAGGCTGCAAATTAAATTTTACTTGAATAAATTATAAGATACTACGAACTGGTAGTCGTTCGCTACCAATCGCAAATGCAATTGTGAGCTCAGAATCAACTAAATCTCTTGAAGTCAACTCTCCTTCTCTCCGGCATGTTTCAATAATGAAACTCATATCTCTTAAATATACAACTACAAGTAAACCATTTTCATATTAACCATCAGATTTTGCCTCATTATCTCCATCATCCATTTTGGCGAAAGGGTCGATAGTTGCTTATGATTAACAACTAATATTTGGTGAACCCACGTATTTTCAAATAATTGACGGGGCGAATAGGGCAGGAATTTGGGACACGATTATGTATGATGCATGGCGAATTGGGTCCTAGTGTAAATAAAAATTTTGCTTGGGAGAATGGGCCTTTGGCGAATGTTGATCCTTGATGAAGACACCCAATTTAATCTGTGGCAAAGAGCCTAACTACCATAATAGAAATATGGGTGAAGAACCTGACTACCGTACTGATATTAGGGTGGCTGCAAGAAGTTGGGTGCCAATTTTTTGCAAAAAGTGGAAGTGTTTTTCCTATTTTTCAAAATTTATCTGAATTGATCTCAAAATTTGAGGCACTTAGAGATTGAATCTAGGAAAAATTCACTAATAGAAATTGTAGTACTTGGAGTCTACTTTTCAAATATTTAATTTATTTTAATACCCACATGGTATAAATTATATTTTGATAGGCATATTTGAAAACCACTTTTTCAAAATGCCTGTTTCAGGACCATACCACATCCGTGTACGACCACCATATTTTGACACAAATAAATGAATTTTTTTAAATCCTTTTTAGGGAAGATACCTAAGACATAGAATATTGATGAGAATATTTTTTCTTATTTTTTTGTTTTGTAAATTATTTTTTATTAATTTTTAATTAACAATAAAGCTTATTTTTCAAACCTCTTGTGTACGGCCACCATAATTTAATATAATTTTTCTTTTTTTCAAAATTTTTTTTTTTTTAAATTCAAAAGAATTGAATCTAGATTGATGACATATAATTTATTTTTAAAAATACTTAAAAATTAAAAAGTTATTAAAGTTTTAGTGAGTCTCACTATTTTACGTTTATGTACCACTATCAACTAATAAATAATGTAAAAATAGTAAAAATAACCATATTATTATGAAATTTATATTTTTAGAATCGTGATAGTGAGATCTTTAATGGGTTTTTGTTTTGTCAAAAAAATTGATCCAGAAGGGCTTCAAAAAATTACGGTAAGCTTTAAAAATTTTATTCCAATGCCTTAGCCAAAATTTTGGAGGCTAAGGCATAGGCTTGGTCTCACCAAACCTATCCCAAACCAAAAATCGCGCCAGAGTGAAAACTCTCGTGTGCATATTTTAAGAAACGAGCACCCGTTATTTAAATTCAAAAAACAGGCACCCGTTTCATAAATTTCAAAATATGTGTTTAATAAAATATTTTAAATGAAAAAAAAAATTTAAAAACGGGTACCCATTTTTCAAATTTCGGATCGGATGTCCGAGCCTAAAATGGGTGCCCGTTTTTAAAAAATGGGTGCCCGTTTCAAGTGGCGCAAATTTTCAAGCCGCGGACTTCCGCTAAATTCGCACCCAACTTTTTGCTTCTACCCATTATGTAAAAATAGTGGTGAACAATCCGACCACTATATGAGCATTTTATAAAATCTGGGTGAACCGGTCAACCACTATACGAGCAATTTAATCACCAATTTCCTTCTGCCGATGGGCACATATTCGCCAATTGGCAAATAATCACCACTAAAAAAAACCCTACCCAATACTATTCCAGCTCTAGCGCACTCAACTACAGAGTTGAAAATATCTCCTACTTATAAATAATATTATTATTTATTTAAAACAAATATTAATCTTCATTCAATATACATGTTTAAAATAAATTATAATGTATTTAACATTGTCTACTTATATTTCTAAATAAATTATATAATTTCAAACTTATAATTCTCACATTCGTACTATATGCTAACAATTAATTTATTCCAACTATTGTTCTATAGTTAACACTAGAATTACTATTCTATTATTAACACTAGAATTAAACTATTATTTTATATTTATTATTTTATTACAATATAAACGACAAGTACTGGCCACTACGTGGCACTTGTTAGTACTTGCCCATAAGGCATAGTACTATTGTAATGAATTTTGGATTCTAGTAGTTAACTAGTTATTGAAAATAATCATACGAACCAATGATAAATAAATTATTTTTTTATTTTTCAAATTTATTTTATTATTCTAAAATTTAGATGCATGTCATTTAAGTTTTTAAATTCTAAAAAAAAAAATTTCTCATTATGATTGGTTAATAGATTTGAGGTGTTATACACTGATTTTTAGGAATGATTGTTCCTTTCTCCACTGTTTAAGCCATACTAACATGAACCACGTGCTCTTGAAAATAAATATTTTTAAATGGTCTTCTTCACATAGATATCTATATAATATCTATTTGATGTATTTTAAAAAAATAAAAGAATGAAAGAGTATGTTATATTGTATTGTAATTCATTTTAATTAATTTTTTTTATAAATTAATTATAATTTTTATATTATAATTATATTAATTTTTGTATTATAATTTTTTATTATTAAAATAATAATTAATATCAAATTATATATTATTATTTTTTATTTTCATTAATTAATATCAAATATATAAAATTTAGTCAATTATATTACCTCTTTATTATTTAAAATATAATAATTATATTATATTTATGATATTTGTATTTTAAACTAAAGTATATATATATATATATATATATATATATATATATATATATATATATATATATATATATATATATATATATATATATATATATATATATATATATATATATATATATATATTGAAATTGTAATTACTTGGTGAGCTCAATGCAAATGATGGCTATCATCTAAATTATATATTTTATAATTAAATAAAATATATTTATAATTCTAGTAAATTTATTAAAATTTGAATTAAATAGATATTTAATATTAAAATTATAATTATGAGAAAACTAAAAATGTTAAAATTTTTATTTTACATATAAATTAAAGTTTGAATTAATTATATTTTTAATTGAACTTTAACATAACTATAAACTAAATATTTAACCTAACCTAATAATATAGTAAATAAATATAAATAATTATTTAGTTTAATTTTTTTTAAATTATATGATAATACAATTAAAACTACAATAAAGGCAAGTACTAGCCACGACGTGGTACTTGTTAAACAAGTGCCACATAGTGGCTAATACTTGTCTTTAATTTTGTAATTAATATAAACTATAAAATATCAATTCAAGATTTTCCCAAATACCCAACATTATTTCTATGTATGATTTATCTTCTTGAGTTAACGATTGGACTAAAGCTAAATTCCACAACCATTTCTAGCATCCTTGCTGCTTGAGCCAAAATAGGAGCTTTTGAACATGATATGGACATTTATCAAAATATAATAGAGAATTTTGGTCAGACATTGTAAATACAACGTTCCTAGTAGACATGAATGTAAAATATGGAAGAATAGACAAGGCACGTAATTTTTTTGTCAAAAAGCCACAAAGAGAATTCGGCTGATGCACTGCAATGATTGCATGATATGAGCGATGTAAAATATAGACGGATAGACAAGACAACCTTTTCTAGCATCCTCCCTACTGTGCCAGAATCATCCTGAAACCCAGACTACTTAAATGAGAGAATTATACACTACAAAGGCAAACACTTCAAATCCAAACTCCAGATTTCCAATATCATTGTCTCAAGATATTTCTAGTAAAACATTGAATTAAATTAAAAAATACGAATTAAAGAATGCTAATTGCATATGAACTTACTGCAAAGTGTAAAAATTTGGGGAAACACAAAGCTCCTGCAAGGGAATAAGTGACTTTACAAAGGAATAATCTCACCAAACACTTTTCAATGAGGTAGAAATGAGTCTCCAAATTACACCTGAATAAAGAGAACTCATAATTTAAAGCATAAAAAGTTACCTTGGAAAAATCAGGTCAACAAAATCGATGGAGTCCTCTTTGTTGGGTAAAGGGGGCATTGCATATAGAGGGAAACATAGATAAATTGAAACCATATTACAAGCTTGAGGAAGCAAATTTATTTGCACATAAATCCACCAAAATGCAAATAGAGACATTGCAGAAGAAAACGGTTAATACCTATATGCTGCAACACCTTTGGTAAACAGAGAGTCTATTGAGATTTCTTGACTGCATTATTTATAGGGTAAATGGGTAATCAGTATTCAGTAAGGAGGGGATAATGTGTGGACAGAGTAATGAGTATCAGTTGTTCATTTAATAAGCAACTGAACAGGCAAGAACACACAAGCTTCACATTCAATGACCAACTGAACGCCCATAATGCAGGACCTTAACCTGAACATCCCATACCATGTCACTCAAAATCTCATCAAACTAGAGATAAGGAGGGAAAAGAAATCTGAAAAACTTTGTCGGCTTGTGCTTCTCCCCATTTATAATTGACTGATCGGATTTTTTATTCTATAAGACAATTTAGTCATGGCTGATGCTCATAATAGAAAAGCCTATCGACTTATTTAAGTCTAGATTTTTTAAAATTTAATATATTAAAAACTCAATATTTTTAAATATTCACTTCAAATTTTAAATTATTAATAAATGTTTAGCTTTTATTATTTTAATGTTTAGAATATTTTAAAAAATTAATTAAATTTAATAAAAACTTTTATATAAAAAAATTACAAACTTGCAATTCAGATTTTTAATTAAGATTTATTTTAATTTTTTTTATAAAAAAATTGCAAACTTGCAATATTCAGATTTTTGTCCGTAAATATTACTTTAAGAACAATTACAATTTTCTTGCAATGTTCACTAAAAAAAACCACAATATCTAATATAATTAAATAGAGGATGTTAGGATTTATCTTAAAAACTCTTTCCACACTTATTAATATTTATTAAATTAAAATTATATTTAATAATTTTTTATTAAAAAATATAATTTATCTTAAAAAACTACAACATCTAAGATAAATAAATAAAAGATATTACCATTTATCTTTAAAAACTCTTTTCACACTTGTAAATATTTATTAAATTAAAATCATATTTAATTAATAGATCTAAAAAAAAAAAACTTTTCTCCCAAATATTTCTGAAAGGAAACAATTTGCATAATTTAAAATTTCATTAAATTTTAGAATTTGTAATAATTTGATTTGAGGGAAAACAGGCAGAACAATTACAGATACAATGTAAGCGAGCACACACACAAGACTATTCAACGAGTGAAACAACAAGGGACTATTCAATGCAAAGCCGTAAAACACGGCAACTGCATAGACAAGAGAGTAAAACACACGGTATTCGTTGCGTTGATTTAATAGACTTTGTTTTTGTTCGAAAGACTTTGAACAAGTGCCGATATTTGCGCAACTTTATTGCTATGTGTGAAAATGGGAAGTCCTCTATCCGACATATGTCCAAAGGCGTAAAACACACGTTATTCGTTGTGTTTATCCAAAAGACTTTGAACAATTTCATTGAGCGTCATAAATTTGGACGTACAGGTGTGGAAAATTCAATGCAATGCCGTGGACAGACTTTGTTTTTGTGCAAAAGACTTTGAACAAGTGCGGATATTTGTGCAAAAGACAACACGCCACAAACGTACCTCTGCATGTACATTCGTGGATAATTTCAATGGACGAGATTTCTCCCCACTTTCGCCCAGCGGAGAGTTACGATTATAAATCATCTGTATTCACAGAGAGACTGCAAAATTGAAGGAAGAGCATACAAGTGTTGTGCAATTTGCAATGAAGATTGTGATGATGATGTTGTCAGTAATGATAATGATGATGATGCCTTGGATGCCCTGCACCTCCGCATGTCATGCGGATGAGAGGAATTCCCTGCTAGATTTGAAAGAGGGCCTCAACTTCACTTCTCGTTACACCCTGCAATCCTGGAAGGGATTTAACTGCTGCGCGTGGGAAGGAGTCACCTGCCACCCAATCACTGCCCACGTCGTTTCCTTGGATCTCAGTCCTCAATCCCTTAATGCCTTCTGGTCTACTGATGATGACGAGTTTCGCTCGCCATTCATGTCGTGGAGGGAACTTCGTGGGGGACTATTCCAACTGCCGCATCTGGAGCACTTGGACTTGAGTCGCAATGCCTTCTTCCCTTCTCTTCCCATACCTTCACAGTGTCACAAGCTCAGCAATTTGAGGTATTTAAGCTTGTACCTCTCTAACTTCAATGGTCAAATTCCAAAAGAGATCGGTAGTCTGTCCAGCTTAACATATCTTAATCTGCGTCATAATTACTTGAATGGCTTTATTCCATTATTTTTAGGAAATTTGTCAAAGCTCACAGGTCTTGACCTGAGTTCTAACTCTTTGAGTGGCACCATCCCAACATCTTTGGGTAAGCTGTCAAAGCTCACATATCTTGACCTGAGTTATAACTCTTTGAGTGGCACCATCCCAACATCTTTGGGTAAGCTGTCAAAGCTCACATATCTTTACCTGATTTTTAACTCTTTGAGTGGCACCATCCCAACATCTTTGGGTAAGGTGTCAAAGCTCACAGATCTTGACCTGAGTTTTAACTCTTTGAGTGGCACCATCCCAACATCTTTGGGTAAGTTGTCAAAGCTCACAGGTCTTGACCTGAGTTATAACTCTTTGAGTGGCACCATCCCAACATCTTTGGGTAAGCTGTCAAAGCTCACATATCTTGAACTGAATTATAACTCTTTGAGTGGCACCATCCCAACATCTTTGGGTAAGCTGTCAAAGCTCACAGGTCTTGACCTGAGTTCTAACTCTTTGAGTGGCACCATCCCAACATCTTTGGGTAAGCTGTCAAAGCTCACAGATCTTGACCTAAGTTCTAACTCTTTGAGTGGCACCATCCCAACATCTTTGGGTAAGCTGTCAAAGCTCACAGGTCTTGACCTGAGTTCTAACTCTTTGAGTGGCACCATCCCAACATCTTTGGGTAAGCTGTCAAAGCTCACATATATTTTCTTGAGTTATAACTCTTTAAGTGGCAACATCCCAAACATCTTAGGTAACCTCACCAAACTCACACAACTTGCTCTTAACAACAACCAATTAAGTGGAATTTACACACTTTCCTTTTTTGATAAAATCCCCAATATTCAAGGCTTGTATCTTTCAAGGAATATGTTGACTATAAAATTCAATGCCACTTATATTCCCAATTTTCAGCTTGAATTAATAGATTTGGGATCTTGCAACATTGAAGGAGACTTTCCATCATTCATTTCAACTCAATACTCTTTAGCATCATTAGATTTGTCTCAAAACTCTCTGAATGGAAATATTCCTGATTGGCTCTGGGATTTTAGGTCCCTTTCTTATCTCAACCTTTCTTCTAACCAATTTGTAGGTAATCTTCCCTTCAAGCTATTTGGAATTGAAGTTATTGATTTGCATAACAATAAGCTACAAGGAAACATTCCTTTTTCTTTACAAAATGTGAACTTCTTGGATCTTTCAGAGAATTTATTTGATGGACCCATTCCACATTCAATTTGTGAGTCAAATTACTTGCAGTTTCTAGACTTGTCAAATAACACGCTTAGTGGAAAGATTCCCTTGAGTTTAAACCAATGCTTTGCGTTATCCATGTTAGATCTAGAAAAAAATAATCTCACAGGCACAATTCCAAATATTTTTTGTAACATGATTTCTCTAGAAACATTGAAACTGGGTTTGAATGGGCTAAAAGGGAGCATACCATCATCCCTTGTGAATTGTAGTTCTTTGGAGATCCTAGATGTGAGGAATAATAATATTCATGGGGGCATTCCTACTTGGATTGAAAGCTTGAAAAGGCTCCGCATCCTAATAGTAAAATCTAATAAACTTGTTGGCAACATACCTTCAGAATTATCAAACTTGCCAAATCTTCAGATATTGGATATGTCAAGCAACAAAATTTCAGGTGGTATTCCAAGTGGCTTTATGAACTTGACTTCAATGTCAAATCAAATGGAAAGCACAGAAACTCTTGAACTAAATTTTATGAATGTGAGTGTGACTTATATAGATAGTATAATCATTAAGAACAAAGGACAAGATTTGAAGTATGAGAGAATTTTGAGATTGGTAAAATGTCTTGATTTATCAGATAACAATTTGTCAGGTATAATACCTCCTGATATTGAATCTCTCAAAGGATTGATAATTCTCAATGTTTCAAGAAATCATTTCAGCAGTGAAATTCCACAATCTTTGGGAGACATGGTACAGTTACAATCACTTGATCTTTCTAGAAATGAATTGTGTGGGATGTTTCCTATTGATCTGCAAAATCTCACATATTTGAGTTACTTTGATGTGTCGCATAATAAGTTATGGGGAAGAATACCACTAGGGGGACAAATGATGACATTTGATTCCTCATCATTTTCCAACAATTCAGGTTTATGTGGCCTGCAAATCAACGTGTCATGCTCAGGAAATCATTTTGTTTCTCCTAGTGATGAAGAAAAAAATAAAGACGTGCTAGAGGAGGATATATGGTGGGATGTGGGAATGGGAATGGGCAATGCATTTGGGTTTTCAGTTCTGATTTGGGTGTTGTGGTTCTCCAAATCTTGGAGTGCAAAATCCTTCAGAGTTATGGATGATATTATTGATTCTCTTTTTCAAACATTTATAAAAAAATGGTGTCATACAAGATAAGATATTTTCTGATCTGCATCTATATATTCAACCCACCATAAATGGTGATTTTCAGCCCACCAGGTGAGAAGAATAATTTAGTTCATACATTTTTTTTTATGTTATTAACGATTTTAAATTTATATTAAATCACAAATTTTCCAAATAATTTTGATGATTTTAAACAATAACTTAAAATAGTTTGTACAAATCTAATGAAGTCACTCTTCATGCATCTTTAACTCAGGTTTCAATTGCAAGTCAGAAATGTCCCAAGTGGAACAATATCCTCTTGTCATGTTGGCGCTTTCAGAGTGACATGAGTACAAAGTCAATTAATATTTTTCCCTTATGTAATATGAAGCCTCAAGGTGCATAAACAATAGGCATATCTACTATTTTAGCATTTGAAATTGTTAAGATGCTATTTTACTTTTTGTTAGATTGTATTCTGTGGAAAAGTTTTCCTCTATGAAAAATTTAAGACAATTCTATGTGCCTTAACAAGTGGCAATTATTGTGAAAAATTAATTGATTTAAACAGATTAGTGAAAAATTAAACAGATTTTTGTTGAACGCTTGGGAGGGACGTGGCAGTGCAGAATATTCCAGACTTAACATTGAGCGGCTTAGAAAGCACAAAATTCATGGTATTTTCTAATGCAGAAACACCCTTTATTTGATTAATAACAGAGTAGTTGCAGAAAGAATGAGTTTACCAATCATAGACTTATACAATGTTATATCTACTGCTAGTGAGTCATCTTCTTTTGTAAGCTTGCATCTAGTGATCATAGGAGTTTCTAATGGCTTGCAATCATCCATCTTGAATTTATTTAGTATCTCTTTCACATACTTAGATTGATTAATGAAAATTCATTTTTCTGTCTGCTGCACATTTAGTCCAGAGTAGTTGTAGAAAGAAATCATTTCAATTCATCAAATAAATAGAAATCGTTTAAACTCTAAAGGAAAAATAGAAAATTCATTTTATGTTAAATTTGTAGTAATTTAATTTAATTATAAAAAATATAATTTTATTGTTAACACATTTAATTTTATGAGGGGGAAACTTGCAAAGCAAACATCATTATGATTACAATTACAATGTAAGCAAACAAAGAAAACTATTCAATGTTAACGAGTCAAAGAAAAAGAGTATTCAATACAAAGCGAGTAGAGTGGAGAAGATTTCTCCCCCACTTTCGTTAGTAGAATAAATGTAGAAAATGTAGAAGTGATACAATTATTACTTCACTTATTCTTTCCTTAGATTTCATGTCATGGAGGGAGCTTTACAGGGGCCAAGTTTGATGTTACTTTCATGACATAATATGAGGATTCTTAATCTTTAACCATTAGAGAACGTCTTCTTTCCTTCTCTTACCATCCCTTCACACTTTCACAAATTCAGAAAATTGAGGTACAAATTTAAATAGAGACTGGTAACATGTATAGCTTATCTCAATTTGTATTATAATGGTTTAAATTGTAGGACTTACATTTTAATTCTTTGAATGACACTTTTCTAACATCTTTAAGTAAGCTATCAAAGTTCACAAATAACCTCACCAAACTCTCCCAGCTTGAAGACATTAATACTTTTGGATTTTCTATTCTAATTTGAGTGTTGTGCTTCTCCGAATATGAAGTACAAAATCCTTAAAAAATTATGAATGGTATTAATGATTCTCTTTTTAAAATATTCAGAGAATTTCTGTATCATATAAGGTATTTTGTGATCATCATCTCTAGTAAACCCATTTTCAACATAGCATAAATGCCATATTCAAACCACCACTAGAGAATAATATGCTTAGTTCACAAATTTTCTCTATGTTCTAATTCTTTCTTAATATGTTTAGTTCACAAATTTTCTCTATGTTCTAATTCTTTCTTATCATGTTGATGACTTTGTACAATTCTAATACAAGTCTGTACAAGTCTAATGAAGGTTATCTTCATGCATCTTCTAACCAGGTTTTAATGGCAAGTCAGCAATGTCCCAATTGGAACAAGTCACAAGATACAAGTCAGCAGTATCTTCTTGTATCTTCAGAGTTACATAGGTACAAAGTCCTGCTCCAAGTTACTCCAATTCTTATTTTTTATTGCATATTTTCCATACCAATGATTAATTCACATAGTGGCTTCTAGAAATAGGCATATTGATTTCAAAACTTTCGGAACACGAGCAAACATAAGCCTATCATGTAATTTCAAATGTGTTTAGCTAAATTATGTTTAGGGATTTGTATATGAGGGATTTGCAATTGTAATCACCATCTTTAGTTCACAATTTCTAAGGGAATACATCTGTTGTGTCCAAGTAAGGAGTGAGAAAAAGTATGTTATTTTGTCCACTTGCTGGTTTAGGACATTCAGTTAATGTTTCAAATTGTTAAGAAATGAAACAGTTCTCTGAAATAGTATTCTATTTTCTTGAGAGTGTAAAACAAACAACTAGTAAATTGAAGTCAAATGCAAGATTTTGAAGAAATAAGGAAATTGGTTTGCTATAATCTTTTTAATGGACAATCATAGTATGTGATATGTTTCAAGTAAATGTTTTGCTTCTTGTTGGATTACATTCTTAGGAAAAGCTTTCCTGCATGTCAATTAAACACATATAAAATATAAAAACATTTTCCCAAGAAAAAGATTGTTGAAAAATTAAACAGGTCTTTTTTTCATACTTGGGAGAGGCATTGCAGGGCACAACATCTTGATGTTGAAAAATTAAGCAATCTTTGTGAGGAAAGCACAAAATTCATGGCATTTTCAGAATTGATTTGAATGGTAAGAAAGGTGCTTCCACTTTTGTTATCAAGCCTCATGATGAATATCTACTATTTTAGCATTTCAAAGTGTTATCCTTAATAAAATGTTAATTATTGCTTGGGTGGCAATACATAATTAACTGCAGAAAATACTCAAGTGGAATGATGAATTGGCTCGACTGACTTGAACGAATTACCTGGGCTGGTAAAATCCACAGTGCATATGAAAGGTACAACTAGGTGATAAATGCTTAGATTCCTTCACAATGCCAATTTAGAATATAGGTGATAAATGCTTAAATTTCAAATTTTCATTGAACAAAGATTAATTTTTTTCATCAAATTATACTACTCATTATGGCTTAAAAAATAAATAAAAGATAGATAGATGGGACTCATTAATGGAATAGCAGGTTCAAGGGAAGATACATTTAGAAGAAAGAAAAAGAGTAGCCCTTATAGTGTTGGTGTCATTAGACATAAGCAATGCTCTAGTTATGCCTCTGAACACTATGGGAAGATCTTTTACAATCCCAGGGCCAAGGAAGTGCAAATCTTAATGAATGAGGAAACCCTAGAGCCAAAGAAGTATGACAGAAACATACTTCATATTTCTGGTATGGTTTTCAACATTCATTTCAATCTATGTTTTTTTGGAAATAGTCAAATTTTTAATGCTTTTATTTTAATAGAATTATACATTTCTAAATTAGAATTTTTGAAACCAGCGCAGCCATTGCTAGAGCCAAGACAAGAGGTACTGCAGAAGATCAGATAATTTATCCATTCATGATGTGGAGGCAACTTCGTGGGAGACTATTCCAATTGCACTATCTAGAGCACTTGGACCTCAGTCACAATGCCTTCTTCCCTCCTCTTGCCATGTCCCTTCACACTTTCACAAGCTCAGCAATTTAAGGTATTTAAGCTTGTACGACTCTAATTTCGTTGGTTAGATTCCAAAAGATTAATGGTAACATCTCTAGTTTAATATATCTTGATCTATGTTATAATGGTCTAAATGGCTCCATTCCAACATCTTTGGGTAGGTTATCAAAGCTCGTATATCTTGACGTGAAGTATAACTCTTTCAATGGCACCATTCCAACATCTTTGAGTAAGTTGTCAAAGCTCACAGATCTTATCCCGAGTTCTAACTTTTTGAATGGCACCATCCCAACATCTTTGGGTAAGCTGTCAAAGCTCACATATCTTTACTCGAGTTCTAACTCTTTGAGTGGCACCACCCCAACATCTTTGGGTAAGTTGTCAAAGCTCACATATCTTGACCCGAGTTCTAACTCTTTGAGCGGAACCATCCCAACCTTCTTAAGTAACCTCACCAAACTCACACAACTTGATCTTAGTAACAACCAAATAAGTGGAACTTACACACTTTCCTTCATTGATAAAATCACCAATATTCAAAGATTGTATCTTTCAAGGAATATGTTGACTATAAAACTCAAGGTCACTTATATTCCCAATTTTCAACTTGACATTATAGCTTTGGGATCTTTTAATATAGAAGGGTACTTTCCATCATTCATTTTAACTCAATACTCTTTACTATCGTTAGATTTGTCTCAAAACTCTCTCGGTGGAAATGTTCCTAATTGCCTTTGGGATTCTAAGTCCCTTTCTTATCTCAACTTCACTTCTAACCAATTTGTAAGTAATTTACCCTTCAAGCTGTCTGGATTTGAAGTTACTGACTGGCACAATAATAAGCTAAAAGGAAATATTTCTTTTTCTTTACAACATGTGAACTTCTTGGATCTTTCAGCTCAAATTTATTTAATGGATCTATTCTGCATTCTATTTGTAAGTCAAATTATTTGTGTTTTCTAGATTGTCAAATAATACGCTTAGTGCTAAGATTCCCTCAAGTTTAGACGAATGCTCTCAATTGTCCATGTTAGATCTAGAAAAGAATAATCTCAAGGACACAATTCCAAATACATTTAGAAATATGAAATTTCTAGAAACGTTGAAATTAGGTCTAAATGGGCTAAAATGGAGCATACCATCATCCCTTGTGAGTTGCAGTTCTTTGGAGATCTTAGATCTAAGGAATAATAATATTTATGGGGACATTCTTACTTGGATTGAAAGCTTGAAAAGTCTATGCATCCTAATACTAAAATCTAATAAACTTGTTGGCAACATACCTTAAGAATTATCAATCTTGCAAAATCTTCAGATAAAAAATTCAAGTGGTATTCCAAGTGGCTTTATGAACTTGACTTCAATGGCAAATCAAACATAGAAAATCTTGAATTAAATGATGCAAATACTAGTAAGACTTATATAGATAGTATAGTCATTAAGAACAAAGGACAAGATATGAAGTATGAGAGAATATTGAGATTGATAAAATGGCTTGATCTATTAGACAACAATTTGTCGGGTATAATACCTCGTGATATTGAATCTCTCAAAGGATTGATAATTCTCAATGTTTCAAGAATTCTTTTCAGTAGTGAAATTCCAAAATCTTTGGAAAACTTGGTACAACTGCAATTACTTGGTCTTTCTAAAAATGAATTGTTTGAGATATTTCCTATTCCGCTGCAAAATCTCACATATGAGTTACTTTGATGTGTCTCATGATAAGTTATAGGGAACAATACCACAAAGAGGACAAATGATGCATTTGATACCTCGTCATTTTCCAATAATTCAGGTTATGTGTCCTACAAATCAATGTCTCATGTTTAGGAAATCATTTTGTTCCTCCCAATGATGAAGAAAAAGATAAAAAAGTGTTGGAAGAAGATATATGGTTGGATGTTAGAATGGGATAGGGCTTGAATTTGGGCTTTCAATTCTAGTTTGGGTGTTGTGTTTCTCCAAATCTTGAAGTGCAAAATGCTTGAAAGTTTTGGATGGTATTATTGATTATCTTTTTCAAACATTCAGGAACAAATGGTATTATACAAGATAAGATATTTTCAGATCTTCATATCCAGTTAACTAGTATATTTAACACACCATGACTGGTGATTTTAATAGGAGTGAAGAGTAGGTTTCTTAAAAAAATATCTTTATGTTGATGATTTTATATTCAATCACACTTCATTAATCACATTTTTTCTTTATAACGTTGATTATTGCACACTAACTGAAAGATAGTTTGTATAAATCTAATGCAGTTAATCTTCATATGCATCTTCTACCCAGATTTCAATAAGTCAGCAGTATCCCCTTGTTGAAAATAGAGAAGAACAAAGAGCTCTATCATGTTGGCAGTTTCAAGGTTACAAAGGTACAAAACCAATTAGTTAGAAAAGAACATTTTTTTGGAAAAACCTTATTCAATGTACATTCTACTTAATTCTGATTTTGTAGTGTTTTCCATTACTATAATGAATCCAGATAGAGACTATTAGAAATAGACATAAGCTTGTCAAGAAATTTCAAACATCTAATGAATATTATTACTAGTTCTACGCTGTCTATTCAGTTAGTAAATTATTTTTTAAAAATTTGGTGATGCAAGATTGATTGAGTCTAGATGTTCCTGCGTCATTGAAATTTGTATGTAAGCATAATTGTACTATTTAGTAACATTCCATTTGCAAGAAGAATCAGTGTCTCTCATTGAAATTTTAATATATTTTCTGTTATCAAAGTCTGTTTCAATATGTTTGCAGGTCAAAAAGTTGAGTAGGATAAAATTCACTTAGAGAATAAAGGCATTGAAGATTCCAACTTACCAGAAGTTGGTTTCATATGAAGATGATACGTTCTTTCTTCCTTCAATATGAGATTATTCCTATCTATTGAATATTGATATGCTTTTGGTGTACAGGATTTTAATTCAATTTTCGCAATTATTTTAACAATTTTTTATTGGAGTTCAGGGAAATCATGAATTTGTATATGGTGTCTTATTCCCAATCTGCTCTTCTAGAAATAGTTGATATTCACAAGAAATTTCTGTGAATATTATTAATTTGTATGATAGCTGAGCCACTTAAAACTATTGGGGGAGGTGTTGCATAACAAGGAATTTCTATGGATCTTTCCAAAGGGCTAAGGAAGTTATAATTGATCTTGGTAGGGAGTTTGAGTAAAAATAAGTTATCCTTCCCACTTTTAATATAAGCCTCAAGATACATATCTACCATTTTAATATTTGAAAGTGTCATTAAAACATTGTTAATTATTGCTAGGTTGGTAATACAGGATTAACAACAGAGAGTACACTTGATAAAAAGAGTGTTCAGAACTGGTGGATATTGGCTTCACTACTATGATAGTAAACTTCACAGAGCATATGACACAATACAATTCCTTCAGAATGCTTAATAGAAGATAGGTGATAAATTCTTAAATTCCACCAACAGTTCTATGGAGCATGGAATTTCAGATTTTCACTTAACCGAGGTGATTTGATTGATCAAAATATATTTGCTCATTATGTCTTCAAAAATTAAAAAACAATGATGCCAAAAGATGGGACTCATAAATTGAATAGCAGTTTCAAGGGAAAGAAAAAGTGTTGGTGTCATTGGACATAAATCAATGTTGTTGTTGTTTCTTGGAGTTGCTTCTAGTCATTTTCCATCTTGAAGTTCCAAGGCCAAAGAAGTGCAATAGAAATATACTTCATAATTCTGGTATGGTTGTTTACATTCATTTCAATGTATGTTATTTTGGAAACAATCAAAATTTTGATGCTTTTATTCTATTAGAATTATGCATGTTTAGTTTAGAATTTTTTTAATTAGCATAACCATTTGTGACAGCCATGTCAAGAGCTACTAACACTCTAATCCAATGTTAGTGGCCAGGAAATGCCTTCCTCCTTTACAGAAGTTTTTATTACATATACATCTTTTTCATTCAACTGTACTTCAGTGTTGATTTGGATTAGTGACCCTAACATCCTTTAGTGTGTCTGGAGGCAGGGGAGATAATAAGTTACAGCAAGAACAGTCTCAATGTCTTGAAGTGCAATCTTATATTTTTGTCTGGGGCTTCCTTAAATTTCTCAAATGAAGGAACCATTAAAGCAAGAACAGTAAGCCAAACAAAACCCTGTCTTGAAAAATTGATCAATTTTCTTTATTTTTTGTGTAGAATATGGTATTTTTCATTGCAATGGGTTTCAAATTTTGTATACTTAAGATAGTCCTTAAATTTTTTCTTATCTTTGATTGTTTTGGCTTCAGGTATTGCATTTGTTGCAACACCACCAAGTATCTGTCTATACAAAGAATATTTCCCACCTTTTCATTTCCATTCCAATGATAAAGCTTGAATTAATTGTTAAGACAATTTGTCATTTGTTTGTCTAAATTCAAGCAAGAGCAGCATAATTCATCATTTTTTTGTCTGAATTCAAGCAAGAGCATCTTAAACCATGTATGTAAAGTTGTGTTTGTTCAACTAATTAACAGTTTGCAACCTGCAATGTAAGCATTTGTCAGTTGAGATATGCATTCAGTTCCGATGCAGATTATAGATACAATCTTTATTTTATGATTGTTTCCGTAGTTTGAACAACATTTATTTTCAATTAATTTTTTAACTCCTCAGTATAATGTTAACCCTGTTTTAATTGTCAATTTCCAAAATTGACTATATATTCCGAAGGATAATGAACATTCAATAAGTTTAGTTGTTGGTTTGAGTAGTTTTAGAAATCAGTTAGTATTGTATTACACTTTCTAATAATTTGGAAAAAAAATATTATTATATATCTTTCATTGCTCATTAGCTAGATGATCTACAAATTACTATTGTACTTTTATTATTATTGTAAATATATGTATAAGATGTGTATAACTTTTCACTTTCATAGAAGAGATGTTGGATTGTATATTACATTCTTTGTTTGCTAATCTATCTTTTAAAAATTAAAATATGATTACGATCAAAGATAGTTTTGATGACATTATGCTTTCTTTGGGCTATTTTAATTATCTTTTTGTCCACAGTTGTTACTATAATTCATGTAAAATTGTAGTTGGCTCGAGGAATCTATTTGTGACCATAGACATCTATTTTTATCTTTATGTTAAAACTGTAGTTGGCTAGAGGAATCTATTTGTGACCATAGACATTTATTTTTATCTTAATGTTAATATTAATTTTTAAATAAACCTGGAGATTACACTATATCATACTTCAATTAAAGATTTTATAATAGGAACTAAACTACCACAACATTCTAATAATCAAATGAAGAAGTTGAAACAAGTATCAACAACACAATAGTCTTGCACCTAAGAACTTAAGTTAATGTCTGAAATATCAAATCTAATGAAATATTAGATGCATTGAATCCACAAAACCATTGAAACAATTAAGGTGTTACAACACAAACAAAGACATTAATTTGAGAGGTTTTACTTTAAATTTTGTTTCTTAGCTTGTTATGGGTTTCGTGTTGTATCTAGATTGAAGCTCATTTTTGGTGAAGTCAAGAGTTATGTTTGTTAAGAGTCTAGTGATCTAAAGGCTAGCACATTTCGGGTTTTTCATTAAACAAATCAATTAGCCAAATGGTGGTAAGTATGAAGGACATCAAGTTTCATCCTGATTCATATCCAAAGGTAAAATTGGGAGAAACTAAAGAGAATCATTGAAACCAAACACTTGATAATAAGCGGATCATTAGGCATCAGGTCATTAGTGGAATTTAAATTGATTTCCAAAAGACATAAGGGTGTTGAGTATGTGAAGTCTAACGACAACTGGACTATTACATTGTCTCCCCCTAGTGACTCTTCATGTTTGGAGAGAAAAATTTGTATATATGTTAGGAATTCAATCTGTATATGCTCCAACATCAAATATAAAATATTGTCCCATTTTCTTGTAAATACAGCTTGTAATTATGAACCATGCAATTTTCTCTGTTATGTTAATCTTATGACTATTTTTGTCTTTGATTTTCTATTTAGGTGTTATTTAATAATTTAATCTGCTCTCAAACCTCAACAATTGGTATCATTTTCAAAGAGATGTGAAGAAATTGAGCAAACATACAAGAGGTAGACAAATGGAAAATTGAAAACTTTTTGTAAAAAACTTTGCAATACCAAACCTACAACTATAAGGTTTTCTGATGCAAAAACATCTTGCAATAACACTAGAAGGAAAGGAAAAGAAATTGGTTTTGGTGTCTGATGAGGAGTGCGAGAAAATGGATAAGAAGACAGTGGAAACCATAGTTCTTTCCCTTTCCAGTAATGTGATTTTCTATATTGCAACAAAGAAAATGACAAAAGGATCATGAGAAACATTGTTTGATATCTATGAGATGACTTTGATGTCAATAATTTTTTTCTTATGAACAAACTATACAACTTGAAGATGAAGGAAGGAGGTAATTTGTCAAGTCATTTAAGTGGATTTAACACATTGATCAACCAATTAATGTATGTAAGCATAAACTAAGATAATGAAATCAACGGCATTTTGATCTTGTTGTCTCTAGCCGATAGTTGGGAAGGAGTTGTGATGGCTATTGTATCTGGCAAGAGAGGAAGTGTTTTAAAATTTGACGATATTGTCATGAGTTTTACTATTGAGGATATGAGAAGGAGGAATCAAGGAACTTCCTTGGAAGGCACTTTGATAACTAGCAATAAGGGAAGGTCACAAAAGAAAGGAAGATCAAGATCAAAAGGTAGAGATAGTGGTTGCTAGTATTATGGTAAGCAAGACAATGTTAAATGAAATTATTAGTCATTAAGAAAGCTGAAAATTACCCCAAAGAAAATGTATCATATGAAGAAGATGCGGGTGCTCTTATTCAAGCAATGGGAGAATCTATAGAAAATGTTTTGGTGTTGGATTTGGGAGCATCTTTTCATGTGACTTCATGTCGGGATTATTTCAAAAACTTTCGATCGGACAATTTTCGTAAGATTTATCTAGGTAGTTATAAATCCTGTGATATTATTGGCAAATGGAATATTTGTTGGAACTAACAAATGGAAACAGTTGTCTTCTATGGGATGTTATATATGTCTCTCAACTCAAGAAAAATATGATTTCAACTGAACAATTGGATTCTCAATGATGTAGAATCACTTTTGAACCAAGTAGATGGAAAATGACAAAAGAAACCTTGGCAATTACTAGGTGTAGAAAATCAGTTAGTTTTCATGTGCTGGAGAGTCATACTAAAGTGAGAGATACAAAGATAATTGTAGATAGTGACTCAGAGCTTTGGCACAAGAGGCTTAGTTGCATTAACAAAGAAGGCCTTGAGGTTTTGCAAAAAGAGGATCATATCTTGGAGTTGAAATCACTGATTACCATATATATGGAAAGTTGAAAAGGATTAGCTTCTACATTAGGAAATGTAAAATATGACTATTGGAGATAGTGCATTTGATTGTCTTCGACCCCATGGAGGTAACCTCAATTGGTGGGTCTAACTATTTTATTATTTTTCTAAATGATTGTACTATAAAGATATGGTTTTATATCTTAAGTTCAAAACTCAAGCATTTGACAAGTTAAAAAATTTCAAAGCACTTGTTTAAAACCAACCCGAAAATAAAATCAAGTGTTTGAAAATGGAAGTGGCGGTGAGTTCTTGTTCCATCTAATTTGATCACCTTTTGTAGAAAATGGTATTAAAATTGTGATATTTTCAACACACAAAATCGATGCCATAGAAAGTTTGAACAAGACAATTATGAAGAGAGGTAGTAGCATGCTCTCATGTGTAGGTTTGGGAGAAGAATTTTGGGCTAAGGCTATCAACAAAATCATACAATTAATTAATCAAAGTGCATCTTCTTGGTTGCAATTTGAAGTTTTGAAGGAAAAATGGAAAGTAAAGGAAACTTCTTATAATCACTTGTGGGTGGTCTGTTGTGAAGTCTTCATTCATATTAAGTTGGTTATCAGCTATGGGATCTCGTTGCAAAATAGGTAACTCGTTGCAGGGATGTAATTCAAGCCTGCTAGAACAATGAATGCCTTTGAATGGATATGTATCACTAGAAATTGAAAAGGATTATTTGCAAGAAAATATTGAAAATGATTATTTCTTACAAATTTCAGAGGCAACGGGTGGAGTAAACATATTGGTGTTGAGATCTTAGAGAATATTGAAAAGGATTATTTGCAAGAAAATTATGGGAGGATGAAGCGATGGATGATGGATTCCAAACAGGTTACATATGATGTGCAAAAGAATTATGATGCTAGTGATAGTGTGGATTATGCTAGTATAGTGTGGGGTTTTATTTTGGAACACAAGACATAGAGCAATATTCTCTTCTAGGAGAGGCCTCATCGGCCCGAACGGGAACTTGATATAAATCCTTAAGCTAGTATCATCCTTTTAGCCTTGGTGATTTTTTCATGGTGCATAGGGGTTGTGTTGCCCCTAGAAGATTTCACAGTCACCATTTGTATACCCTTTGGAGTGAGGTGGAGATTTTTGAAAGGAAGCCAAAGTGCAGAAACGCTTCCAAATGCTAATTCTAATAGGAGAGATGATGCTGAAATTTATCTCACAAAACCTTAGACTATTGCAAGCTAAATAAACACATACAGAAAAATGGATTCAACACATAAACATAATGCCAGATATACGTGGGAAACCCTTACGAAAAAACACCCATCACTCCAAAGCCAAACTCAATTGTATTATCATCAACAAAGTTACAATACAATTTTCAGAGCCACACTTGTACAAGAGTAATCATCTGTGATATCTAAATCTAGAATAATTTTGGCAGCATAGCAATGCTCTTTAAACAATTCTCTCTCTCTCTCTCTCTCTCTCTCAATTCTCTACAACAATGCCTTGTACTTATAGAGTTTTCATACAAGAGGAAACAATTTCTAAAGTGTCTACATTCAATGCATCTACAAATTATTTTAGAAACTTTCTCTATGCACAACTCTTGCTTTAAAAACAAAACGAAGAGAATAAATTAGAGAAAAAAGGAAATATTTTGTTTTCTTCTCCAAGTCCATCCTTGTGGAAGATTTCATCTTCATTTAGCATCTTTCCAAAAAGAATAAATAAAATGATAAATCATGATAAGGCTGAGTCACCTTATCCCAACAATCTCCCACTTGATGAAGACCTTGCAGGAGTTATTGTATCACAACATAGGCCCCAAGGTCCATAGAACCAACACACCATCTGAACTTTTTAGTGCTCAATGGCTTTGTCAATGAATCTGCAACATTCTCCAAAGTAGCAACCTTTTCCAACTTCACCTTTCCATTTTCCACCATATCAAAAACAAAATGATACTTTACATCAATGTGCTTTGTTCTGGCATGGAAAGTAGCATTCTTTGCTAAACAGATAGCACTCTGGTTGTCACAATAGATAGTAATATATCTTGCATCAAAACCAATATCAGAACACAATCTCTTAAGCCAAACGGCCTCTTTGAAAGCATGAGTAGCTACCATGTACTCTGCTTCTGTAGTGGACAAAGCAGCTATAGCCTGCCACTTGCTCATCCAACTAATTGCACCACCAAACATCATGAAAACATATCCACTAGTGGATCTTCTTGTGTCAATATCACTTGCCCAATCTGAATCGACATATCCATGAATGAAAATAGAATGTCTAGATACAGTAGGATTACCATGAAAACATAAGAAATACTCAAATGTGCCCCTTAAATATCTAAACACTCTCTTAACTGCATCACAATGCACCCTTCCAGGATTAGCCATATACCAACTAAGGACTCCCACTGCTTGGGCAATATCTAGCCTCGTACAAACCATAGCATACATCAAGCTACCAACAAAACTTGCATAGGGTACTCTAGACATGTCCTCCATCTTAGTAGGAGATTTTGGACAATCCTCCATAGAAAGCTTTTTCCCATTTAAAATTGGAACAACTAACTGCCTGCAAGCTGTCATGTTGAATTTATCCAACACTGAGTTAACATACTTCCTTTGGCTCATCCAAAGCTTTTTGCTAGCTCTATCTATGATGATCTCAATCCCAAGAATATATTTAGTTTCACCTAGATCTTTCATTTCAAACTGTGCTGCTAATTGAGACTTCAAATCTGAAATCATTCTTTTACCATTCCCAATAAATAACATATCATCTACATACAAGACTATGATAAGAATGTGACCATTTTCAGATTTATAATATACACAATGGTTAGATTTAGATCTTAGAAATCCCAAAGACAACACATAGGTCTCAAAATTTTATACCATATTCTAGGAGACTGTATCAAACCATATAGAGATTTCTTCAACTTACAAACAAAGTTTTCTTTACCTTTCTCAACAAAATGCTCTGGCTATGACATAAATTTCCTCCTCCAAATCACCATGAAGGAATGTTGTCTTCACATCCATTTGCTCAACTTCAAAGTCATAAGTTGTTGCAAGTGATAACAATAATTGAATGGATGTCAGCTTAGCTACAGGAGAGGATATTTCACCATAATCAATTCCCTCCACCTATGAATACCCCTTCGCAACCAATCATGCCTTATACTTCTCAACACTACCATCTAGACCCAATTTATTTTTGAACACCCATTTTCATCCAACAGGTTTATGTCCTTGAGGCAAAGGTACCAAATCCCATGTAGCATTCTTCTTCAATGCTGCCATCTCTTCATTCATGGCTTCCATCCAGGAATCTGCATCATGCATACCCATAGCCTCTCTAACTCTCCTAGGCTCATCAATGTTAGAAATCAAAGCAAATATACAGCTAGAATCCAACAAAGAATATCCAAACCTCTCAGGTGAATAACCAAATTTATCAGGTCATTGTCTATCGTGAGTAGACCTTCTCAAAGTTTGAGGTTTAGGTTCTTGCTCTTCTTCAGAACTTTCAGAGCTGCTTAGGCTCTACTCATTATCAAGTCCATCAGGAGCTCGTAGTTCTTCTTCCTTAAAGGTAGTAGGAATACGAACTACTTCCTTTTTATATTTCTCTTCCTTCTCTAGTTGCAAATCAACTCTAGAAGGTTTCAACTCACGAAGTATCACACTTCTACTATAAAGCACCTTCTCTGCAACTAGATCCCAAAGCTTGTAACCTTTCACACTGACACCATAGCCAATGAAGATACACTTAATTGCCTTTTTCTCCAACTTTGATCTTTTCTCACTTGGCACATGAGCATATGCCTCACAACTAAAGACTCTGATATGTCTCAAAGAGGGCTTCTTGCTAGACCATGCATCCATGGGTGTCTTCTCAACAAGTGCTGAAGTAGGAGACTTGTTAATTAAATAACATGTAGTGGCTATAGCTTCAGCCCAAAACTTTTGTTCAAGGCCAACACCACTCAACATATTCCTAGCCCTCTCCATCAATACAATCTATTCATCCTCTCTGCAACTTCATTTTGTTGTGGAGTGTATGGAGTTGTTTTATGTCTCTCAATTCCATGATCCTTACAAAACCTATCAAATTCTGCTGAACAAAACTCACCACCATTATCAATCCTCAAACACTTAATTTTTCTTCCAGTCTGATTTTCAACCAAGGATTTAAATTCATTAAACTAACTAAAAACTTTAGATTTACTTCTGAGGAAATACACAAATGTCCTTCTACTATAATCATCTATGAATGAGACAAAATACAAAGATCTAGATATCGAAGGAACATTAACTGGACCAAACACATCTGAATGAATATAATCCAAAACCCCAGAAGATATATGAGAGCTGGAATAAAAGGAAACATGATGATGTTTACCATAAATGTAATATTCACAGAATTCAAACTCCATATTACAATCATCAAGGCCTTCAACAAGGCTCTTATTTTTCATATCTCTAAGGCCCTTCTCACCAATGTGACCAAGTCTTTGGTGCCATAATATTGTCTTCTCAACAGGGAGCTTCATCTCCAAAGTATTAGCACCCTTAGGTACCCAGAAAGCATGACCATCAGATGTAGAAACAATGGTATTCTTCTTTTCTTGATCTACAGGTAAGGATGAATAATCTAAAGCCCTTTTCTCTAGAAACTTCTCAAAATTTCTCTTCGTGCTTCTTCTGCCGCCTTGTTTTTTCCTCTGTTTTAAGTTGGAAGCAATTATAATTCATGGTGTGGAATATTTGAAGTTGTTTGTGCCTACCATAGTGCCTACTATTGTGGAGAGGAACACTTCCCTAGTATGAGCAGAAATCCAAGCTTATAGACGCGACCTAGTTGACCATTTCAAGCACTATAGAGGGGGATGGAAGGTCTCCAATCAGCATTATTGGGGGATGGAAGGTCTCCAATCAGCATTATTGGGCGGCTTGGTAAGCGCAAAAGAAGAGTAAGGTTTTGGTATGTAAATTTACCATAAATTTGTTATGAAGTGTTTCTGGTGTAAAAAATGGTGTTGGTGTTATGCGTATTCTCTATTTTTCTATCCATGTCCACTTAATTTAAAAAGATTGTTTGAAGGATGTTTTCAAGAGGTTGATGTTTTAATTTGTTGATAGTATTTGGGTGGTTCTTAAATTAAGACCAATCTCAAATACTGTGCAATCATGAAGTTGAAGAGTGTATTGTACCTGATTTATTGTAAGGGGTGCATTTTTAGTTGTACCTGACACCCCATAAATTTTTGGTTTGAAAAGAATTACTATACAACTGGTGAGTACAGTGACTGGGTGCCCATGTATCTCGGTAGATGGATTTCTTTAGATGGTTCTGGTGTGTGCGGATAGTACCTTGCAGATAATTAATTTATCTTCCAACATCCCCCCATAAATTAATTATACCAATTTTGATAACTATCCCCCCATAATCTGAATAGGATGGGTCCCGGCATTAAGCCTTCTTAGGTACCCATTTACAACACAAAATTATGGTTCCCCTTATCACTAGTATTTTGGGAAATTTGTTCCCATTGTCATCTGCCATGTACCTGGATACAATACCAATTGCATATGCAATATCTGGTCTAGTTATAGTTAGATACAATAGATTCCCAGCTAGTTGTCTTTATAGTTTTCCATCTACCTTCTTTAGAGTAGAGTTGGCACTTAGTTTTAATCCAACTTCACTTGGTGTATTAGATAGTTTACAATCGATCATATTAAATTTTTTCAATACATCAAGAGCATATTTTGTCTGAGAAAGCATGATCCTTTTTTCTTCTTGCCAAACTTGTATGCCTAAGAAATAATGCATCAACCCTAAATCAGTTATTTCAAAAGCTTATTTGAGTTGATCCTTAGTTATTTCAATATTATGTGTCTGATCTCCTGTAATAATTAAGTCATCCACATATAATACAATAATAACAACTTTATCATCACTATATTTCACATACACATCTGGATCAGCTTTACTTCTTTTGAATCCTGCATCTATGAAGTACTCATTTATATTGGAGTACCATGCCCTTGGTGCTTTTTTAAGACAACAATGAACCAACCACATTGGATAAAAATACCAACTGCATATGCAATATCTGGTCTAGTTATAGTTAGATACAATAGATTCCCAACTAGCTTTCTATATACTTTTCCATCTACCTTCTTTAGAGTAGAGTTGGCACTTAGTTTTAATCCAACTTCACTTGGTATATTAGATAGTTTACAATCACTCATATTAAATTTTTTCAATACATCAAGAGCATATTTTGTCTAAGAAAGCATGATCCTTTTTTCTTCTTGCCAAACTTGTATGCCTAAGAAATAATGCATCAACCCTAAATTAGTTATTTCAAAAGCTTGTTTGAGTTGATCCTTAGTTATTTCAATATTATGTGTGTGATCTCCTGTAACAATTAAGTCATCCACATATAATACAATAATAACAACGTTATCATCACTATATTTCACATATACATCTGGATTAGCTTTACTTCTTTTGAATCCTGCATCTATGAAGTACTCATTTATCTTGGAGTACCATGCCTTTGATGCTTGCTTAAGACAACAATGAACCAACCATGAGCAACTAGGGCCTCCTTAGCCATTTCTTTTCTCTATTGTTCTCTTTAGGTAACAATGAACCAACCACATCCTCCAATGTGAAAGTGTTTGTTGTGCTTCCAATAGCCATAACAAGGTGATCCCATGAGTTTGGAAAAGAACATAACATAAGCATGCATTTATCTTGATCATCAATCTTATCAACAACAGAATTCAGCTGAGCAATTAGCATATTATACACACATTCAAGTGATCAGCAACAGAACCTTCTTCATCCATTCTCAAAGAATACAACTTCTTTCTCATAAATAACTTATTTACCAAGGATTTCCCTTGATAAATATCACCAAGCTTCTTCCAAAGAAAAGCTACAGTCTTCTCTTCTTGAACATTCAGGCCCCATTTGTTTACAGAATTAGAATTTGAGTCAAAACCTGATTATCTCAAAATAAGGTTTTGAAATTCTAGTTTTGTGTATTCGGAAGATAGTTTGGACTGTTTGGTTGATCGGGAAGATGACTAAGACAATCCATCTTCTGCATTTGGTTGCCAATGTTGATATTAGAATTAGAATTGAGAATTCCTATTTCAAATACCAGTCAATACTAGATGACATGGGGTTTCACTAGTTCGTCCACCATGGCAGTCGCCTTCCAGAAACTGCAGGGAAGAACCAAAGGTAGAGGTTGCTAGGCTCTCTCCCCTTTGATCGAATGGCTGGTTGACATGGATTTTATTCATCGGTGGAATATTAGTCTTAGATATATTAGGTTAGGTCCCTCAATCAAATACCTTTGATCCAAATCTGAGATAAAGAAAGATTTATTTGTCCAAGATAAATGACTACTTCCATTGTTAGAATCATCTTTAGTTGTAGAATTATGAGAGATGAATGTCTTAGCTGGGATATATGTTCCTATTACTAACATTGCAATGGCTACCAAATTATATCCCGAATGTGGGCCAACCATTCTAGTCAAAACATACCCCAAAATACAAAAATATTAACCTCACAGACAACGAGAATTGCTTGATGAGAGTCACAATTGAATAAGTCAAATTGCTAGGGATAAAGTGTCATAGTTATCCTTATTACGACAGCAAGGAGTTGTATAGGGAAAGCGTCGAGGATGAGGACCTTTGTTGGTATCCAACCTGCTCTTTTCTGAAAGGTAGTGATTGCATCCACCACTACCAGACAACTAAATCCGCACACGTAGAGTGAGGTAAAAAAAATTTGCATCTAGACAACTGAATCTGACAGACCTGACGCAAATTAAAATTTTCTTCAGAATTTTCCAAAACCTGAATTTGATTTTGAATTCCACCTATTGGGTGGGAAGATGGTGCCGCCCGTTTTAGGGCCAAAACCAGATTTTGAAGCCTAACCTCGAATTGCATTTTAGTGTCCCAAACAATGAATTTGTTGAAAAAGTGAAAGTCTCACCGCCAATTCGACCCTAATTCTAGCAAACAAACGGGGCCTTGGGAGTACAGAATCAACCAAACAGAGTCTTATCAAACCCTTGGCTTTTCGATCCATCTTATCCCAATCTCCCTACGATGTAGTTTGAGGCTTCATTAAAGAAATCACAGCCCATATATCTCTATCTACAAGCATGTCCTCTATTTTAAGTTTCCATAGCTCAAAATTGCTTCCATTAAACTTATCCATCTCTACTCTATTGAATGTGCTTGCCATATCTAACTTGCAATAAGATTATGAAAAACAACTCCTCTGCAAAAATCCCACTGAAACTAGATCAACACAAAAAAGTCATCTACCCCACAACAATATCAAAGCCGACTAGGCTCTGATACCAATTGAAAGGAAACCAAAGTGCGGAAACACTTCCAAATGCTAATTCTAACAGGAGAGATGATGCTGAAATTTATCTCACAAAACCTTAGACTATTGCAAGCTAAATAAACACATACAGAAAAATGGATTCAACACATAAACACAACACTAGATATACATGGGAAACCCTTATGTGATAAAACCCACCACTCCAAAGCTAGACTCAATTTTACTATCAACAACAAAGTTACAATACAATCTCCAGAGCCACACTTGTACAAGAGTAATCAGCTGTGATATGTAAATCTAGAATAATTTCAGCAGCATAAAAATGCTCTTCAAACAACTCTCTCTCTCTCTCTCAATTCTCTACAACAATACCTTGTACTTATAGAGTTTTCGTACAAGAGGAAATAGTTTTTAAAGCGTCTACATTCAACACATCTACAAATTATTTTAGGAACTTTCTCTATGCACAACTCTTGCTTTAAAAACAAAACAAAGAGAATAAATTAGAGAAAAAAGGAAACATTCTATTTTCTTCTCCAAGTCCATCCTTGTGGAAGATTTCATCTTCATTTAGCATCTTTCCAAAAAGAATAAATAAAATAATAAATCATCATAAGGCTAAGTCACCTTATCCCAAAAATTTCTTGGATGTTACTACCATGAACTTTGGAAAGTCGCAAAAGGGATCCCCTACCAACACACTCCTTGAAGGATCTCTAATGTATTTTAATTTCTTCTCATCTTTGCTCAAGATTACTCATTCGATGATGGGGACAATTCACTTTAGATCCAGGTATTCTTAGCGTGAGCCCATGAGATTTTCATTGCAACCACTCTAAAAGATAGCTTTTCTTCAATGTGCTTGACTTGTGTTATACTTGTAAAAATAATTTTTGAAAGCATTTTGAGCATCAACTTATTATTTACAAATCTTAGAGCCAAGACAATTGTGTTTTATATATGATGTGTGTGTTCATGATCACAGATAATGATAATTTCATCTAAAAACACAAAGGAAAACATCAAATTTACCTTATAATCAGTTACAGAATAATTAGTCAGTCAGAAGTTCATATGGAGTAAACCTTGGCTTGTACGATACCCTGTCTTTCATCGTATGATAATTTTGTGTCGTATGGCACCTTGTCTTTCACCGTATAAGAATCTTGAGTCATGCTGTGTGCTAAAATGTTGTCACACTTCTATGAATCCTTACATGCAAGAAAACTCAAGAATGAGCTCTCACAAATCGATCCATAGCTCTCTATGCATGGAGTTGCAAGATTTGTAAAATTGCTTTCAGCTAGAGCTATAAACTCATGACCTTGTTAGTCAACCACACAATGAGAGATTCCGAATGAATGCAATGCTATGAAAATTTATATGAGAATGCAAATTAATCTTATGAGAATGAAGATGCAATTAAGCTATGAAAATGGAAATGAAAGAGTTACAAACCCTCTAATTAAACTATGTGAGATTAATCTAAAACATGAAAGGAAATGATACCATGATAATGCAACTATGATGCAAGCTAGGATGTGATGTAGATGCAAGATGAATGCCAATGATGCTCCAAATCTTCAAAACTTGATGCAAGAATATCTCCAAAAGCTTCAATGACTTAGAAAACCTGTAGCATAATAATTCAAGTATGTATTGTGTGTGCAAATGAGGAAGAGAGCTCTTCTTTTATAGGAAGTGAAAAATAATGGACCATGGAGATTAAGAGGCAAAAGACTTAATCAACGATGGAGAAAAAAAGAAGCTTGATCCTTGTGCACAAATATCCTCCAATAAGAAAATTAGAAGCATTTACTTTATGTTGAGCATTTAATTTATGTCCATGTGAGGCAAAAGTACTTTTCTTTTGTTTTTCTTTATAAATAAGAATTAAATGCTTTATTTGTGCAACAAGGATAAGAAGAAAAGTGGAGATTTTTTATTTAAATAAAAGGGGAGAAAATTCCTTTTAATTAAATAAAGGCTTAGGATAAAGTGATTTTATTATTTAATTAAAAGAAATTTTTAATTAATTAAAATAGAGCATGTTCTCTTAATTAAATAAGATTTTTATTTTTATTTCTCTTTTAAATTAAATAAGGCTCAAACCTTAGAAAATATTGAATTGATTATGATTTGATCAAGGAAATTGATATATTTGAAAAATGTTGATTTTTGAAAATATTGATTCAGGGATTTGATAAATTGTAGAATGGGGACCCAAAGTTTAGGCGACCATTTTAGGGTGCATACATTTGCCCCTATTTAACTAATGTGTGATCATTCTGGGAACACATGCAGTCAAAGAAGAATTGAAATGTGAGATTAATTTGGGATCATAAAACAACCCAGATGTGTGTTCGACAGATGGGAACACATCGGGACAAGAATAAACAAAAGATTTTAGACATGAGGTCGATTCGGGATCACATCCGGACAAACATAAACAAAAGCTGAAAGACAAGACCAACACCATCGCTGTTAGGTGCAAATGAAGCCTTAGACAAAACTATCACCGTCGTTGCTAGGCAATAATCAAGTCTGAAAAATAGGAGATAAAAATTGAAAGACAAAATCACCACCATCGCTGCTAGGTGATAATCAAGTCTAAAAATAAGAATCTCAAGCTGAGCTGAATGATAAAGCTGAATCAAAGATTAAAGCTGATAGGTACTGCCCCCTCAAAATCAAAATTGAAATCAGATAGAGGAGAACAACAAATTGATAAACCTGATCAAGTCACAATAAATCATAATCAAAGGATGGAGCATGATAGGATAACCATCAAACAGTGAAGATATGCCCCAGGTTGACTAGATTTGACTGGGAAAGATATAAGATAAAGATTAAGTCAAACCTCAGAGAGAGGAAGTGAAAGGGGTGAATGAAAGACTAGAAGTTTGGAAGACATGAAAAGGAAGAAATTCCATAAAAGATCAAAGAATTATGCCTCAAAAGGTCAGTCAACTGCGTAGAAGAATGAAAAAACTTGGAAACGTGACTCAGATTTTGATTTTGAGTCTGAAAATGGATAGAAAATGATGTGATATGAAAGACCAGAAATGAAAGATATGATTAAGAAGAATCAGAAAATGAGCACAGTTGACCAACTAGTCCATAGATGATAAAAAGAAGAGCTCTCTCCATATGCAAGATGCAAAAAACTAAACTATGATGAACCTAAGAATGCAAGATACTATGAAAGTGGTTGACTTGCAAGGTCACAACGCTTATAGACATCTAATTATCATCATTGAGCATTATTGGTAGCGTCGTAAGATCATACAATGCACACTAGCATAACTATGTGGATATGAATATGATCTTTATCAGATAGAAATGTGGAAATCTCACCTAGGCATCAAAGACATGTAGGTCAAGATGACTAGAGCAGTGAGATCACCTAAGTTTGATATGGCAAGATTATGCTTGTATCAAGACACATGAAAGTCAGGATAGCTAGAAGCATGCACTCGCAAAACAGTCAAGGATAATACCTTGTCAATCCATAGTGTCAAGTAAGACCAGCATAAATGCTCATGATAGGTAGGACCAACAAAATATACCTACAAGCAGATAAAGAAATAAAACATGTTCTCATTCCCTCAGTCTTCTAGCTATGCATCATTGAAAACTTCTTAGGGAGAGACCACTCATCAAAGAAATTTTCATAGACAACACACAAAGAAAAGTAAAGTCACCATATCTCAAGTGAATTGATTGTTTAAGTGTGTGTGTGTTGGTCATAGAGTCAGACTTTGGTTATCACATCTGCAAATGAGAAATATCGCATCACACTTAGACTATTGGGAAAGACATCTGATAAGTGTTAAGAAACACTCGACGCAAGGGTAGTGTTGAAAAACACTGTTTGGGGTGGTGTTGAAAAACACCTGTTGTGAAATGCCCCAAGAGACAAACACACCTAAAGGACCTATGCAAACAATTATGCCCCCTAGACAAAGATAAACACCAATTCCAAACCAAGGCAAATAAGGTCAAGGCATGATGGAAAGTGGCTAAGTGTCGAGGATGTATGCTAACAAATAGGGGTGCAAAGGCCTCAAGTAGCGCTTGTTTCCAAGTTTTCACCACTTGGAAATATTGCAATTTTTTGTTTTTTCTTTTTTTTTGTATTTTTGCTACCAAGGCGCCTGTTTCCAAGTTTTCACCATGGCACATTTTCTTTTTTTTTTGAATTTTTTGAATTTTTTGATTTTTTTGTATTTTTTCAGGACTTTTTATACTTTTTAGGATTTTTTCAGCATCATATATCAATTTTTTTTGGTATTTTTTCAGGACCAATAAAATATATACAAAGGATGCCCCCAAACAGAACAGGCATTAAACTCATGAGCAAGATTACATCGTGTAGTCCCAATGTCTAGCAAGGTGGAAAATAAGATGGATGAGAAAGCTGGTGAATGAGATGGAGGAAAGGAGAATGAAGGCAAACGGAGGAAAGAAATCCTCAAGGTCAAACTCCTCAAGAGTACCCAAGCTAGGGAAAAAAATTGTCATGCAAAGCACATTTGGATAAGCAATGAGAGGCTAGCATAGGATAAGTCACAAAAGTGCACTACAAAAGAAGGAAGGATGCAATCCAAAGGAGTAGACATGTCAAGAGGCTTCATAGCATCGTGTTTACTCTTTTTTTATATTAGATCAAGACCAAAGGGGAAAAGGATAGCGAAAGGCTAGAATGAATGGAGGAAAATAGATATGAAGGCTAAAAATAAAAAGAATGAAAGAAAGATCATCGTAAGATAGCTCACAAGATATCCAAATGTTTGTGTATAGTTCAACATTGCCAAGATCAAAGAGAGAAGATGGAATGGATGAAATATGTAGAAGAACTACGCATGATGCCTGATTTCTAAGTTTTTATCATGGTACTTATCCAAGGTGCCACAAGAGAGTGGTTTTCACCATAGGATGAAATTATTTCTCTTTACTTTTGCTACCAAGGTGCCTATTTCCAGGTTTTCACCATGGCACATTTTCAATTTTTTCTTTTTTTCTTTTTTTTGTTTTCATTTTTGAATTTTTTTCTATTTTTTAAATTTTCTATTTTTTGGAAGAAGGCAAGCTTTTCAGATAATGCTCCTTGAAAGGATAAATCATTGATATACCAAGCATTCAAAATGATATGGTCAAAGATGCTGATAGGGAAAGGGAGATGGAAGAGAAAAATGGAGGATAAGGCTTTATGTAAAGCGAGTGAGGTTGGAAGATAGGAGGAATAGGCAAATGAGGAAAAATGATAGAAGGTAGAAAGATAATGAATGAAAGGATTGTGAAGGGGTAGATGAAAAGGAAGGCAAGATCAACATCAACACACACCTTGAAAGGTGGCGAGAGGGTGGAGGAAACTTGAATGAAGGAATTTGTGAAGGAATATGGTGAATGTTTAGCAGAGGTTGCAATTTAGGTGCATGAAATGGAAGAATATTTTTGGAAGAAGATGAAGTGGAAGCCTTTGGAAGCTTGAATGTCAACTTCATTTTTTGTTCAATATTAGACTCTCTCAAGAGAGACTTTGGAATCCATATAGTCTTAGGATTTTTATTTCCTTTTGATGATTTAGAGAGAATATCTTGAATGATAGATTTTGGAACCCATACTTGTCTTGTAGTTTTCTTCTTAGATATCTCTTTTGACTTTATGTTTCCATGTCGATTAGAGGAGACATGGTGATCTTCTTTTTTTTATGGATTCTTATATTTCTTCTTTTCTTGTATTGAACATTCAAGTTACTTCCAAAAGACTTGGGACTTGTGGAAGAAGAAGGACGATATGACTAGTTTAGATGGGTGGATGGATGAAAAGGATTCAAGGTTATGCATCTATGTTGATCTTGAGGAAAGATAGGAGATGGAGGGACGTAAGGACCCAAGATGGATGACAAATTAGGAAAATTAGGAGAGGAAAGCGAAGGGACATAAGGGCCCAAATTGGAAGGAAGACATGAAGCCCTTAGTATTGGTGGAGGAGGTCCAAGGATAGATGTGGAAGATGCAAAAGGATAATCATTAAGTTCATCAGCATCTATATCACAACCAAGGATATCAGCATCTCTAGAGTGAGCATTAGAGTTTTCAATAGGATCCTGGACATCTTGAATAGGAGCACCTTCTTTGATAGGATTGTTCAAAACTTGAAAAGATTTAGGAAGAGTAGAAAGTGGAAGTGAGCATGGAGTGGTAGAAAAAGAAGATGGAAGACTTCGATCTTGACAAGGATCTTTGGATAGCATAAGTGTATCAACTTTCTTTTAATTTTCAATAGGCTTTACATCAGAAGTAACAACACCATTTTTAATAACCTTAATGGAAGTATCATCTTTGGAAAGCGCAAGTGTAGTAAGGTTATTTTGATTATCAATAAGCTCAATAGTGTAAGTAGTAGCTTGATCTTGCTTAGGAGATGGTGGAATGAATGCGGAAGAGTGTAGAGGATCAAAAGAACCATGAAATGGAGGAGATACATCATGAAGAGAATTGGATGACATGGAAGGTTCTTGATCTTGATCTTTCTTTATGTTCTTTTCTTTATCATTTTTAGAGTCCTCTTGACATGGAGCCACTTCTAAGGACAAGGAAGTAGGTTGGATTTGTAAGGAAGACTTTGGAGATGCTGAAAGACTAGCTAAAGTAGGCATTGTAACATATAAAGGCTTAGGCTCTTTAGGTTTAGCATTATTGAAAGTATTTTCAGCCAAATGAAGGTTAGCTTGAGTTTCTTTAAGAGGTAGCCCTTGAGGATAACTATAGGGAACCGCATGAAAAGTCTTAGGATCTTTGTTGGATGAAAGATTTGTGACAGATTTGGAAGACTCAAAAGCTTTAAGAAATGTATGGGCATTGAAGGAAGTAGGGGATGGAAGGGAACCATCACAAGACAAAGTTTCAACATTAACATGATCTTGCTTGAGAGTGTCACCTTTATTTTCAGCATGAGAACTTTTAGAGGAGAGATTCTTTTGACGTTTGAAATCAGCGTGGTAGATTTTCTCTTCCTCAGTAGGAATATTATATTGTTCACAAAAATCATCAAAAAATTCTTCAAATTTAGAGTCATATGGATCACCATCACAGTCTACCCAATATGACTCCCCCTTACAAATCACAAGTGTACCACGATGATGATGCTTAGGAATAAAAGTTTCATGGGCATCACTACATTGTCCATCATCATAGTCATCATAGGTGGGTGTGTCACTCTTTGTGGAAGAGACATCATAAGGACTATCACATTGCTCTTTATGGTATGTCTTCTGAAGAGAAGTAAGACTCTTTGAAGAAGTAGAAGAAGAATGAGATTGTGAAGAAGAGGAAGGTGAAGACCTAGTGGAAGAAGAATACTTGGATGATGAGGAATTTAAAAGATGTTTAGAAGAGCCATGATAAGATTTGGAAGATGAAGAATGTGAATAGTGTTTAGAAGAATCATGATAAGACTTAGAAGATGAAGAATGAGAATGATGTCTGGAAGAGTCATGATAAGACTTGGAAGGTGAAGAAGAATGAGAAGATTTAGATGATGAAGAATGTTTGGAAGAAGAAGATCGTGATATGATCATGTTTATGATTCTAGCAAAGGCATCTAATTTAATCATCTTTTCTTTTCTTTTTTCTATAAATTCATCACTCATGAGAATTTTGGAGGAACAACAATTTTTGAATATGTCAATGAGCTCAAGATCATCTATTCTTAATAAAGGTTCCAAAACTAGATAGTCGAGATTCATGGTTATAGAAGAGGAGGAATCAAGCATGGAAGAAATGAATAGATGAATAGAAGAAGGTAGACTAGATAGTAAGAGGAAAAGAATCAAGAAGAAGAAGAAGAATTTCCCATGGGAATAGAAGACTTTAGAAGAACATGGGAAATAGAGAAGGGAGAAGAAGACTAAGAGTCATCTTGTGCAATTGATACCATAACGTTCATTGAGATGTTGAGCAACATGACAGCACCTAGGATCTAAGATCTGGACTGACCAAGGAAGACCAAGCTTCTAAGGAGAACTCACTATAGCAAGACGAAACTTAGTTTCAGTATTCCAATTAGATCTTTCAAAAGATTTTGCAATGATGATCAAGCACATAGAACAACAATCAGGGAGTTCAAAAAAATAGTCTTCAAGCAATGGGCAAGGGACAAAGCAACCTTGCGCATGAACAAAGATAGTGACTTAGTATTTCTACTCCTTAAAGGTTCTACTTGTGTATGTTCTTGAAAATATTTTAGCAGGTACATAGAACACAACAACACCTTAACAAGCTGTCTACAAGGATATACGTGGCTTTCTAAAAGGAGTCCTTGATATACACAAGGTATGTGAGGCCCAAATTCGTAGATGAGAAGAATCCAAAATCACACAGCCGGGGGGAGACGGTAACCAAATCTCCTCCTTCACTTCTCAAAGGTATAAAGTTCTTTGAGGCTTAGCCAAGAGTGATATCAAACTCAATTCCCAAGAGAGGTGTCTTTGGATTCACCTTCTAATATTTATACTCCGTCGGAACACAAGAGTTAAGGTCATCCCTTGAGGTGGTGTGTCCCCAAGCAGGCTTTCTAGAAATAAAAACTAAGTAATTCACTATCAAAAGTATTTAGCGCACTAAAGGTGGAACACTTAACTCTTCAAGTAAATGCGAAGTGAGTCCAAAAGTGGAACATTTAACCCTCTAAGATAATGTGAAGCGAGTCCAAAAGTGGAACATTTAACCCTTCAAGAGAATGTGAAGTGAGTCCAAAAGTGGAATATTTAACTCTTCACACCAACTCAAAGTGAGTCCAAAAGTGGAACATTTAACTCTTCATATCAACTCAAAGTGAGTCCACACCTTAGAAAACAAGTGAGTTCCAAAAAGCACAAAAGGGTTGCCTAGTGGAGCAATTAATGCTTCTTTCCTGTAGACCCCTCCCCTTTAATGTGGCGCTGATCTTGCAACCACGGGACAGAAATGAGGAGCCGACGGATTAGCGAGTCCAATAACCCAAGATAGCAATCTAGATCAATCACAAGTAATCTAAAGTTGCTTATCAATACTACTCACAAATGACAAAAGGTTGAATCAATGAAATATTTAACTTTCCAAGTAAACATAGAGTGAGTCCACAAAGTGGTGCATTTAACTCCCTATGTAAAGAAAGAATGAATCCATGCCCTCAATCACTCAATGAGATATTTGATATTGAAATCAAGAATTACTTAAGATTTAAACACAAGTATTCACTTACACAAACTTGTATGAAAGCAAATCTATGTTCATTCATTTCCCATTAAGAGCATCAATTGAAATGTGTTCTATGAAAGCATGTAAACACTCAAGCCAAACACATGAGAGGTTAAATTTTAATCCCAAAATCCAAATGTTGTAGAGATGGAACAAAGTACCTCAAGTCCAACAGTTTGTTTTAAACATTTTCCATGAAAGCAAGAGCACCTTCAAATGAACAAGATAAGAAAACAAGCAAACAAGATATGCAATGTATATCCAACTTATGCGAACCCTAAGGTTAGATTTGAAAATCAATTATTAGGAGCAATGATAACCAGAAAATAATCCAAATGATAACTCATATCATGCAATGAACAATGAAAAATAAGTGCATACCCATCATAAATTTTTTTTTTTTTTGCATTTGACCTAGTCAACAAGATTTGATTTTTACCACATGAATTCAAACCCTAAACCCAAAATACAAAAAAGAGACCTTTATCAAAAAATAGAGATCTTTCCAAAAATGTAAAAATTTCAAAAAAATCTCTTCATTTGTGCCCTAGAGACCCATTTTACCAAAATAGACTAGTTTTTATAAATTAACCAAATGAGCTATGATATAATTTTTAAATTAAAAACACAATGAATAGACCCCCTGTAGAATTCTACGTTCTTTCCAAAAATATAAAAATTTCTGAAAAATATGCTGATTTGCGCCAAAAATTAATTTTTTATGAAAAATTAAGAAAAAATCATAAAAAATACAAATTACCTCCAAAAATTCTGGAACTTTTTTTGAAGCTTCTCTGATATGTTTCCAACCTAAAAAAAAAATTTCAGACCAAAACACCAAGCCGTTTGGGAGATATGATCAAATCTTTCAAATCTAGGGTTTTTTTTATCTCCAAACAAATCTACACAAGGGTTAGCTCCAAAAATAATCAAAACCAGCACGCAAGAAGTGGGTTGCCCCACGGTGGGTGCAAAAAATGTGTGTTAAAATGTTGTTACACTTCTATGAATCCTTACATGCAAGAAAACTCAAGAATGAGCTCTCACAAATCAATCCATAGCTCTTTATGCATGGAGTTGCAAGATTTGTAAAATTGCTTTCAGCTAGAGCTATAAACTCATGACCTTGCTAGTCAACCACACAATGAGAGATTCCGAATGAATGCAATGCTATGAAAATTTATATGAGAATGCAAATTAATCTTATGAGAATGAAGATGTAATTAAGCTATGAAAATGGAAATGAAAGAGTTACAAACCCTCTAATTAAACTATGTGAGATTAATCTAAAATATGAAAGGAAATGATACCATGATAATGCAACTATGATGCAAGCTAGGATGTGATGTAGATGCAAGATGAATGCCAATGATGCTCCAAATCTTCAAAACTTGATGCAAGAATATCTCCAAAAGCTTCAATGACTTAGAAAACCTGTAGCATAATAATTCAAGTATGTATTGTGTGTGCAAATGAGGAAGAGAGCTCTTCTTTTATAGGAAGTGAAAAATAATGGACCATGAAAATTAAGAGGCAAAAGACTTAATCAACGATGGAGAAAAAAAGAAGCTTGATCCTTGTGCACAAATATCCTCCAATAAGAAAATTAGAAGCATTTACTTTATGTTGAGCATTTAATTTATGTCCATGTGAGGCAAAAGTACTTTTCTTTTATTTTTCTTTATAAATAAGAATTAAATGTTTTATTTGTGCAACAAGGATAAGAAGAAAAGTGAAGATTTTTTATTTAAATAAAAGGGGAGAAAATTCCTTTTAATTAAATAAAGGCTTAGGATAAAGTGATTTTATTATTTAATTAAAAGATATTTTTAATTAATTAAAAGAGAGCGTGTTCTCTTAATTAAATAAGATTTTTATTTTTATTTCTCTTTTAAATTAAATAAGGCTCAAACCTTAGAAAATATTGAATTGATTATGATTTGATCAAGGAAATTGATATATTTGAAAAATGTTGATTTTTGAAAATATTGATTCAGGGATTTGATAAATTGTAGAATGGAGGCCCAAAGTCTAGGTGACCATTTTAGGGTGCATACACATATAAATACCTATCTTAGATTGTATGAAAACCTTAAATTGTACCAAACCCTATCTTGGATCATATGAAAACCTTAAATCATATTAAACCCTTTCTTATGTCATATGGTGAGTCTTGAATCGTATGAACTAGGGTCTTGGATCTGTAATACCCCACAAATGGGCTATAGGTTCATTGACCTCCTACATCATCAAATCGAATGAAATTGACCTCAAAGTCCTAACCCAAGGCACATTTGCACATCAGTTTATCAAAAACCTAATTGATTTTATCTTAATTCCACATTGGGGAATATTCCTTGAATATTCCTAATTTATCATAATTATCTTTAATTGAATATTAGTTGGCGATAAATGTCATTATTTATCCTAAAGTTGATTAATTGAATATGATGAATATTTAATTAATTAATTTAATTCTGCCACTTAATTATTTAATTAGATTTAATCACATTTATTCTTAATTAATATTATTTTTATTTTGACAATAAATCAAAATTCTTACAAACAATCAATTGAATATTTATTTAATTGATTTAAAATCAAAGTTGTCAAATTTAATGATTTAATTGGAATAAAGTTTGATTTAATAATTGATTAACCTATAAATCAATTGTTTTAATCCAAAATCAGTTAAGTTGAAAATAAATCACTTTATTTATTAAATTAATTCAAAATAAAAATCATGCCTAATCAGAAAAGCAGGCAACTAGAAATTAACAACCAATTTTAAATTGAAACTCAACATCTGATGATGAGTTGAAATTTGATCTAAACTCTATTTTGAGTTAAATACTACTTTTGTATAATTTTTTATGAGTTAATTATCTCTGATTTATTGATAACTCAAAAATCAACTTGAGTTTATCAAGAGCAATTTATGGTTTTTCTCATGCACCCTTAAAGCCCTAGATTTCTATAAAAACAAGGCTCAGCTCTTCATAATTCATTTCATACCTCTCAAATTTACACAATTACTTTGGTGAAATTACATACGAAGAATCAAGCTTTTGCGACATGCAATTTTGTGAGATCATTTCATAATTTTTCATAGCTTTTGCATACTTTTGCATTCATCTGCATATCATTCTTAGCTTAAATATGCATATGATTTTCAATTCTAGCTTAGTTTCATATCAGTTTTTCATCCTAATTGCATAGAAAATACAAAAAAATAGATTAATTTGCATTCATATAGTTTTTCATTTTTTTGCATTCAAATCCTTCGTTTAGGTGTTCCATTGTCACTGGTCTTGGTCTGATATGAGAATATCATACTCGCACTTACTAGAAGGCAGTAAATCACCTGGTTAGCTTAGTTTCAATTGCTTGCAAGATTTTGATTTTTGCTAACCTCTAATGTTTTATTGAAGTGTTGTGTCCACAGCTAGGTACAATTTTCATACACACATTTTTGGCACCCACCATGGGGCCCTGAAACAGGTTTCCCTTCTATTCTATCAATTTTTTGTCTTTTTCTATCAAAATTATGATTTTTAATTTTTTGTCTATATTTCCATACATCCCTATACAAATTCTTGCGCGAGATTTTTCATTGTATCACACAAAGTTTTGCAAGTTTCAGCACTTCCTCGCGCGAGACCACATCCTTCCTCGTGTGAGACCGCAACCTGACTCGTGCAAGATTTTACATCCAGAGGCATAAAATCTGTAGATCTATACTTTTAGATTATTGATTTCTGCCGCTTACTATTTTCTATTGATTTCTCTTGATTCTATACTTTTAGAGACAGCATGATACCGTATTGCAGAGTTTTCAGACGTGTGCTAAATTCTAGATTGCAGAGCATTGGAACTGAGGTATTCTACTATGGTCTAATAACACTTTGATTTGGATTAAAATGAACTCTCATGTGTTAATCTTGTGTGACTTTTTCTACTTTCATATCACAGACTTCATTTTGGGCTATAAAACAAACAATAGATTTGCTTTTCACATTTCTATTACAAATAGTAAATAGGCCCTATGAACACGACTTGTGGATGATCTTGATAGATTGGGCTTCTTTCACTTGTTTACTCATGCGAAGCTCTTCTTGACAAAGGATCCCCTTGTAGGTAGGGAGGATACTGAGATTATCTTGCGTTCTACTAGGTTTTGAGTCCTCAGCTTTTGATCAATGTGTTCCCTCTCTGGAGAGATCGATAGACCATAGTTGTTAACATCATGAATCTTGGTGAGATAATTTCAGTCTTAGCGTGTTGGATTAATCTATCTGCTTTGTTTTGGTGAAGTGAAGAGGCTAGGGGATTATGTTCTACTTCCTTTTGGATAGTACCAAAAACCCAGATCCTTGAATCTGATCTAGTCCCCCTGTGGTATCTTTTGTGAGTCACCTTTAGAGAGGGTTAACTGTAGTGAACATTCCCTTTATTGGGTCAACCACGTGGATGAAACCTCAAGGGATAATAGCCATTTTCATCATGGTAGCAAACACCACTATATAAATGTTCTTGTGGAGGAAATCTTCATAGGTGTGGTCTCTTGTTGGGCTATCAAATCTCCCTAGTAGCTCCCGATTGATTAAATTCTCAAATTGTGTCAAAACCTTGGTGTGTCTGGATTAGAGTTTTCCCTCTTGAGATCACAAAAGTTGCAGAGTCAGACCATTACTACAAACCCTAGTGAGGCCAAATTTTTTATTTTCTAGGACTATGTGCATTATTGAAAAACTATTTGGAACATACACAAGTAGCATTCCTAGGGATTAGCACATTAAGTCACTATTTCTTGTTCATGTGCAAGGTTTCTTTTGCCCTTGTTTATTGTTTTTCATATGATTGATTGCTTCCCTTTGCTTTTTGTTCTGTGTGTTTTCTATCCACTTGGTCCTTTGGAAATGAACTATTACATGAATTTGCAAACCTAGATAGAGAAAATCTTGCAAATAAATTGATTCTAAAAATGGAAAAATTGCAAAATCTGAACAAAGATCCTTTTCTGGTGTAAAAATTAAATATTTTGTTAGAGAATAGCCAGTGTTGTGTCTTGAAATTTGTTCCTACCTCCAAAACTATGTTGTACTGTCAAAACCTTGTTCTTTTATCAGATGAGATTTCAATTTTCTAAGCATTTCCTCACACAAGATAGCATATTCTCGTGCGCAACCTGGTACTTCCTCACGCGGGACAACATTTTCTCGTGCGAGACTGTCCTTAAATTTTCAAAACATTAAGCTCATTCCTGTCATTTGGTCAACTTTCTGTCATATCTGATTTTTGGCTGGGATCCGTATGCCTATTTTCCTATTGCACACTGCTTGAAATTGGATGTCTAGAGCTGAGAAATTACCTTTTGCAACCAAATCCCAGAATCTGTCAAACAGATCATTATGTCAAGAACATAATAGAAACTAGAAATAATTCAATCATTTTTCCTAAAGTGGTCTCTTGAGTCTAATTTAGCCTTCTGATTTATCGATTTGAGTCTTTTTCATCTTGTGTCAAAACCTTGTCAAAATTTATCTTCAATTCAATCTTCATACAAAAATGGCTAAGTGTTGTGAGCTCGTGTCCGCCATCTTTTGGGCATCTAACCATATTAATAGGGCATAGTATCCTTCATTTACATCTAATCGAATCTTCAATCAATCTAATCTTGACAAGGTTGCGTCATTCAATCTTCTTGAATCAAGTCATTCTTCAATTGTCTTCATCTTTCTCTCTTACTTCACCCAAGGTTAATGGTGGAAACTAGAGCTTCCTCACATAAGAAATCCATAGAAGCACCCACTTGACCTTACCTTTGTCTTCTCACGTGGGTCCAACCTTTGAACAACTCTACAATTTAGGTCTTTATGAATATGATGGTCTTGGAAATCTTCAATTAAAAACTAGTTACATACCTCCCCCTCCATCAACCCGTGGAGGTGATCAACAAACTCCACATCAATCTATCCCAGTGAGCCCTAAAACTCCTAAAATGTCTCAAGGAGGGACAAACCATGGGTCTCAAAGACATCATTCTCAACATGGTGTAGATCAAGAACCCACACCTTCTAAAATTGCTCGATATCAAAATGATGATGACTTCAAGAAAATGATGAGGCATTTCTTGAAGGAAGATAGATAAACATACTTTCTAGAACTAGCTTGTCAAGGGGATAAATTTCCTCCCAACTTTAACGTTGAAGATATCATTACGCAAGAGGAAGAAACTCCAATCACAGCTATGATGAAATAGATGCATGCCATGCAAGTCAAACTTAACAAACTTGAAAAAGAAAAGGAACCTAAAGAGTTCTCCATGGAGGCTCTATGCCCTTTTCCATTCGATAAAGACTTGTACATGCCACCATTCCCTAAAAGAGTGGAGATACCAAAATATGATAAGTATGATGGAAACTCTGATCCTCAAGATCATGTTAGAGAATTATGTACTCAATCTATGGAGTTCATGCACGAATCAACCTACTTAATGCATCTTTTCCCTTGATCTCTAGGGGGATCAACCATTCATTGGTTCTCAAAAATACCTCCAACTATCAAAACTTTTAAGGAGTTAATTAAACTATTCTATCAACAATACTCCTACGACATCTAGCATCTGGTCACCATGATCAATATTTGCAATCTCAAACAATACCCAGGAGAACCATTCTTGACATTTATCAAAAGGTGGAGGAAAATGTTTTCTCTATATGCTAGACCCATTCCAAAAACTGAGAAGCTATAAATTTTCATCAACAATCTTGTTCCAGAGCTCAACTACCATTTGCAAATGCAAAATCATACATCATTTGATAAGATGGTAGAAAATGCAATCAAAATTAAGAAAGTACTTGTGCAAAAAGGAGACATATCACTTCAAAAAGACAAGTATGAATCTGGATCCAATTCTAAAGACAAAGGCAAAAACTGGAACAAGAACAAAGGTGTTGTCACAAATGATGTTATTGATACTATACGTGCCCCATCTAAGGCACCCACTTTCAATCTCACTGTTGGCACCCAGGCCATCAAAGCTTTCGAAGCTAAAACATTAGAATCTAACAAGAAGCCATCTGACTACAAACCCTGGGCTACAGATCCTAACTGCAAATTCACTCCTCTTAGAGAGTCCTTGGAATCTGCCATGAAAACTCTATTAGCTAACAATATCATTTTCTTTCCTGAGATAAAAGTCTTTGATCCTGAACCTAAACCGAAATGCTGGATAGAGAATGATTTATGTGACTTCCATCGCAATAAGGGTCATAAAACTAATAACTGCATTCTCTTGAAACACATCATACAAGACAAAATTGATAAGGGAGAAATTACAATTGATAATCATAAGAGAAATAATGATAGCTCCAAGCCTTGCAATAAAAGAAAGGCAATATGGGTATGACCTTTCTTGTGTGTGACATGTCAGGGATGATAACATAATGGTTCATTTTTGGTATTTCCTTTGATGTCACATGAGACAACATCTTGCAATCTTTGAAAAGGTTCTTTTCATGCTTTGATGTGAGTATGACTTGACTATACTAGTAAACTGTGAGTTTGGAACAATACTTGATGTGTTACTTGTGAGAACATATGAAATAAGTTGTGGTAGGGAAAAGTTTCATGTGTTCCTTGACCTCAATGACTGGTGGTCCTACCATTTGGGGCATTAGGGAAGGCTCCACTTGAACAGTTGAAGATTCTTTGAGTGTTGTGAAAATAGGTTCGAGCTCATCCTAGAAGAGCATATCATCATTCTCCACTTCTATTTTCTCACTATGGGACTTGGGAGAGATCTCCTAGGGAGATGTCTTGTTTGAAGGGATTTCAGAAATCTCTGACACTTGCGTAGAAGAAACCTCTTCATCCTTTGGAAAAATAGGATATCTCATAAAAGAGAGAGAGATTGGATCAATAGCCTTGGAATGTGGTAGGGGAAGACTTTCCTTATCATGAAGTATGCTCGCTTGTGTCAGCTACAAAGGATGTTGACCTTGTTCATTTTTCTGCTTTGAGCACCAAACCATTGGTCTACCCCCGAACAAAGAAATTCTATCTAGCAACAAGCATTGGAAAGAGAACTTTGGAAAATCATCCCAATTGGATTCACCTCCCATAGGATATGAATCTTGTAGACAACATGCATGTGTTAACTGGTCCTCTGGAACCAAATCTTCTATCAAATAGGGCTTCTTAGGAGATGCCTCTAGCACTTTTAGGGAATACTAGAGTGTATTCTACTATCTTTCAAGCTCAATAATCCATAGCTTGCACTAAAATTTGAACAATATATCTTCTAAGCTAGGAACTGGATTCCCCTGAAAAGGTTGAGGAATAACCCAATTTTAAAAATGTAGTAGCTCTGATCCATTCTTAATTAGACCTCAAGCATTTCTTACCACGTGCACTTGATGGCTTTATTCAAGCTAAACCAAAGCGTACACTGACTTTGGTGACTGTGTTTAGCTCTGTCCCACTGGGCACACCAGAAAATACTGTTGATCCCTAAGAGGCTCACAACTAAATAAGGGTAGCTGGGAAGCTTCATAGGAGTGGGACAAATTGTGCCTTATAAAACAATCTCCAAGATTTAGAAGTTGACTCTTCATGGGCGGTGTTTGGAGAAAAAGGAAGTGAATGACCTTTAATAAAAAACCTAAGCTAAGGGAGGTGATTCACCATATCAAATCTCACAGGGTGGGGCTAAGAATGTGTAAGATGACATTTAAAAATACTAGACCTTTTCTGGCTAGAGGTTCATATCTTCATTTGCACATATACGATGCACCACAAATCCTTCTCTTTTGGAAAGGAGAACAAGATGCCAAAATCACCAGACATAGGGAAAAAATATTCATATCCCAACAGTGGGAAGCTCTTGCAAGGGTCCAAATAAAGACACAAAACTCATATTGTGTGAGCCTTTTCACCCATAGAAATGGTATACGACACTATTATACACTAGACATAATAGCTCATATAAGGGTCAAATAAAAAGATAAGAACACCTAAAATAAATCTTCCTGAGGAGTAGGTTGCAAGCAATACAATTCATCCTTTGTTCTAGATGCATAGCATGGAGAGAGAAACTATCATGATCACTAATGCACCCAAGAACACATAAGACTATTGCACCAACATAAATAAACTAGACTTGACTTGTAGAGAATTATCACATGGGACTTTGATTAACAGAAAGGAAAATGAATCTTTTATAATGATTTATGGCTCTGCAAGTGAATATGCGAAAAAAATTGCGAGATAGGGGTTCTAAAAAATTAGGGCAAACGGATTTGGGTTTTGTCATGAATAGCATAAATGCAGGGTTCAATGATTCGGCAGTGAGCTCTTCCAATGGAAAAAGCCTTCAAAGTATATTCAACCAAGATACCAGTAGCATTGGTCATTCAGGCTATTGCTTTAATTGTTTACTCTATGAGCATAAATAAATTGACTATCGAAAACTGGAACAGAGGTCATCAAGATCTAACTATGAGCATCTTAAAGACTTCATAGCAAGCCAGAAAAGGAAAAGTTTGGAAGAAAGTAAGAAAAATGCAAAGGAATCAATAGTCACTAAAAATGATCTATCTGTTCACAAGCAAACCCAGAGACCTAGGGCTTGTGCCAATAAGAAGGAAAAAAGTAATACCCAGATTCAAAAAGTATTTACTGTTATGGATTTGGATAATCAAATTACTATTTTCTCAAAAATGAAGTATGCGCTGCAATATGGCAGCATCCTTGGGATCAATAAGGCCCTAAAATCTAGAAAGGATGGTGTCAAAAGTCCCAATGACCCTCACTCTGTGATGAGGCGAGATGGATTTTCAGCAACCCAAGAGCATCCCAGGCATGTGAAGCAGAAAGAATTCGAATGGCAGGAGGTTAAAGGTAAAAAAAAGTTAAAATCAGTTAATGTTGCTAAGAATAGCTATTTGCTCCCATTGAAAAATTCCTTTGATACTCTTAGATTTGAGAAGATCAGTACTAAAGTAGGTTTAAATTCTTGTTGCAATATTAATAATAAGGTTTTGGAAAGGAAGGGAAACCCTAGGGATAAGACTATTTCACAGTCTAAATTTATTCCGCCTTCCTTTGTCAAAACACAAGACTCCCGATTAGGGTCTACAACAATCGGTGCAAATGGAGAATAGCCTAAACCTAAGAACAATACATGTAATGGTGGGGAGAATAAGAAGTCCTAGAAGTATTATTCTCCTCCCCATCAGAATAGGATTGTTGATGGTATTAGGTATCAAGATAATCATGAAAATGCTGGGGTTAAAGCCCCTCAATCTAAAGTGGTATCTTCAGTCTACACACCGCCGCATAGGCGGAACAACAATATCATGTGTAAGCACTCCAATGATAAAGATCTTTCTAACAAGATTTCTTTAGATGATAATTTGATTACAAAAAATTAGAAGTATTATGACGATGCAGGTCTCATTGTCCGATGGAAAGGAGTAGGGGCTAGCATCCAGGAGATTTTAGAAGCCCTAACAACATTACTTCCCTGCGAGGTAAGTATCTCTATCCTAGTTGATTTCTTCTTTTTTATAGATTGTAAATCATTAGAAATTAAAAGGAAAATATTAGATCACTATAATCTAAAATTTAGACATGAGGAATTTTTTGTTACTAAATGGATGCCTTTATTTAATCCACTATATTTAGAAGAATTTGAGGTAGAAAAAGCTTTTTGTCTCGGAAATTTACCAATAGAGTTAGCAAACTTAGACACCGTTAGTCGGATTGCTAATAAAATTGGTAAATTTATAAAGGTATGTGAAACCAAACCCATGCAATCAGAGAAAACTATTAGTGTTAAAATGAGCCTACATCAGAATTTCATTCCACACATGTATTTAAATTTTAATAACAACTCAGTAATTGTTAATCCCATTATTAATGAAAACTTCATAGAAGTTGTCAATAATAATGTCGTGATTAACAAAAAACCTATAAACTTACTGGATAATCATCTCAGTAAAGGGGAGTTGGAAGTAATACTATATGAAGAAAAAGGGGGCTTCATGTTAGCAAATATAGGGGATAAACCTCAAGATTATCAACCCTCTTCTCATAATAACAGAACACCATCTAATGAAAACTGTGCATATTCAAATACCCCTCCCTTAAAGAATAGTGATGAGCTTCAGGCCATTGTCTCTAAGCAAGAATAAAATAGCAAAGAAATAATGGAAACACAATTAGATAATAATTAAGGGAGGATCAATTGAGTGCCCCCCTAAACAAATATCTACAACAGTTCAGGAATCAGCTTATTTAGGCTGCAAATTTACCAATGAGAAAAATAGCAATGCCATAGATGTTGCAGAAACTGTAAATCCAGAAAATCAGAGCTTGGAACATATATCAAAGAATAATAAAGATGATTCCTCAGAGATAGATAAAAGAAATGAAGAAATTAAAATCATTACAAATTATATAGGTGAATCTCTTATTGATGAGCTAATGGACCTCCTCAACAACAAGATATGTAATGGAGAAGAACTGTAGTTTCAAAAAGATATATTAATTAAAAAAATAATGGAATTGAGAGAAGAGGGAAAAAAATATATAGAGCCCATGTTGGTTCAACAAACGGATACATAACCTAAAATATCTATTCCCATAGAAATGGAGGTCTTAGATAAAAATTGTTCAGACAACATTCTGGAATCTTATGGTAAAAATGTTATAGATCAGGAATATGCATTCTCTGATAAAGAGGCAGAACATATTAGTACCAGTCACTTTCATGGTGAATATAATATAGAAAACATTAATGACATATTCGGCATAACAAATGAGGATAGACAACTCGGTATAGCCTCCAACAAGGAAGGATTGTCTAGCCCCAATATTGACAAGATAAAAAAGAAGAGGGGAAGAAAATCCTCCAAAGAATTACGAGCCTTAGCTGGATGTGAGGAAAATCAAAAGAAATTAACTGATGTTCTGAATGTAGGGAAGGGGAAGTTCCTTCCCAAGGATCAATGAAAATCACAACATGGAATGTTAGGGGCCTAAATGCCCCTAACAAGCAAAGACTACTAAAAAGATACCTTAAAAACTTTGAATCATAAATAATATTAATACAAGAAACCAAACTTGGCACAGAAGATAGTGCAAAACTTGGAGGCAAACTGGGAATTTGGAAATCAAAATATGTTCATTCCTCAGGTGCCTCCGGAGGTTTAGCAACTTTATGGGACCCCCGGAAAATTTTTATCCAAGTATTAACAAAAAATAGTAACTAGATGTCAATAAGGGTTAGTAGCCTTAAAACAAACTTAAAATTCAATTTGATCAATGTGTATGGACCTATTCAGAATGAGGAAAAAAGGAAAGTATGGCAGGAAATACAAGCCTTTCTACATACAAATCAAGAGGAGTTCCACATTTTGGGTGGAGATTTCAATGCCATCTTGGACAGCAAGGAAAAACATGGAGGACCAAAATATACCTCACAAGCTCAGAAAGACTTTAGTAAGTGGACCTTGATTAACAACTTAATAGACATTAATATGATTAATGGTATATACACATGGAATAATAGAAGATTAGGATTTAGTCATATAGCGGAAAAATTGGATAGATTTATGATCAAAGGAGAATCGGAATATATAATGAATGCGGAAATTTTATCAGAAACAGGATCGGATCATTTTCCGATTAGATTAAATATAATGGAAAGTAGCGAACCGACTAGAAATCCCTTTAAATTTGAATTTATGTGGTTCCAGGATCCAGAACTCATCAATCTATTAGAACAATGGTGGAAAGAGATCACTATAGAAGGATCCAAGATGTTTAGCTTGGTAGAAAAATTGAAAATCATCAAGAATAAAGTACTAGAATGGAACAAAACCAAATTTAATAATATTTTCAAAGAGAAACTTCAAATTGAACAAGAATTGGAAGATTTAAACAATATAGTCATCGCTCATGGTATGGATGAAAATAGTTATCTCAAGGAGAAGGAACTCATGTCGAAATATAATGATATTCTTCTTAAAGAAGAGATATATTGGAAACAAAAATCTAGAGAATCTTGGCTCAAAGAAGGAGATAGTAACACAATTTTTTTTCATAAAACCACGAATATCAAATGAAACATAAATAGAATTCCAAAAATCAAGAACGAAATAGGTCAAATATTAGATGATCCCAGTCAGATATCCGATCAATTTATTTAATTTTACCAATCTCTCTTAAATAATTCTGAAGCGGTCAATCTTAAAGCTCAAAGGGAAATGCTAGAAGCTATTCCAAAATTGATAATAGAGGCAGATAATAAAATGATCAATAGAAAATTCTCTCTAGAGGAAGTCAGAACAATAGTTTTCCAACTTTATCCAGATAAAGCTCCTGGTCCAAATGGATTTTAGGCAGGTTTCTTCCAAAAATGCTGGCATTTTATGGGAACAGATATCTGGAATGCAGTAGAAGCCACCAGGAATTCTAGCTCTATTTTAACTAAAATAAACAACACATTCTTTACACTCATACCAAAAAAGAATGAATGTATGGAACTAGGTGACTTCCATCCTATAACTTTGTGCAATACTATTTACAAGATCTTATCTAAATGTTTAGCTAATCGCTCTATCTTAGATGGTATTGTAATAGTCCAAGAACTTGTTCATACAGCTCAAATTACTAAAGATCCAAGTATGTTTATTAAGATAGATATTCAAAAAGCATACGATAAAGTCGATTGGAGGTTCCTATGTAAATGTATGGAAGCCTTTGGCTTCTCCAAACAATGGATTAACCTCATATATACTTGCATATCCACACCTAAAATCTCCTTACTTATCAATGGTACCCCGGAAAGATTTTTTGACATTTCTAGAGAAATAAGACAAGGTGACCCATTATCACCCTTTTTATATGTTATAATGGCAGAAGCATTAGGGAGAACCTTAACTAAGAAACATCTAGAAGGTAAAATTACAGGTTTAAAAGCAGCAGCAAATGTTCCTAACATTACTCATCAGCAATTTGTCGATGACACGATACTTCCAGGAGCAACCAACTGTCAGGAAGCTAAGGCATTCAAAGACGTCCTTAACCTATATTCGCAAGCTTCAGATCAACAAGTTAATTCTAACAAATCTGAGATCTTCTTTATTAATACGGCACCGAGAGTAGAAAATTTAATATGTAACAAGCTAGGATACAAACGTGGGAAATTCCCATGTAAGTACTTAGGTATTGACTTAGATAAAGGGAGTCATTCCTCAAAACTATGGTAGCAAGTGTGAAATAAGATTCATAAAAAGAAAAGTTTGTGGAAAGGAAAATGGCTTACCAAACCTAGTAGGACCACAATGATTAAATCAGTATTATCAGCTATTCCGATATATCATATGTCTATCCTTCCCCTTCCTGCTAATATAAAAAAGAGTTTAGACAAATCCCTAAGAGATTTTTATTGGCAGGGTTCATCAGAAGAAAAAAAGACGGCTCTAATTAAATGGGATAATTTATGTAAGCCAATTTCTCAAGGGGGGCTGGGTATTAAAAATCTTTTGTGGCAAAACAAAGCATTAGGGGCTAAACTTATATGGAGAATGTACAAAGATCCTCGGAGTAAATGGGCATCAATATTATTACATAAGTATATTCCTGAAGCGGATCCTATTAATTTATTTAGGGTTAATTCGCATTTTAAAGGTTCTCAAGTATGGAATTTTCTAGCGGAATCAAGAGATATCATTAGCAATTTCCTTACTTGGGATGTTGGCTCCGAGGATCAGGTTCTCTTATGGGAAGATTCCTGGGGGGGTCACTCACCTTTAATTAAGTCAGGATTTTCACAAACCTTCATTGAAGAATGCAAAGCTAATATAGGGGTCTCCCTAAAAGACTATATTCGGATTATAGAAGACCTTGATTGGAGCTCTCCAGGTAATGGCAGTATAACTAACATAGAAAGACATAAACTTGTTTGTACATTGAAGGATAGAGATCTATGTATTAAAACCAGATCAGATAATCTCATATGGGCAGGATCTAATAATGGGAACTATTCTGTGAATAAAGGGTATGAAACCTTCATTCGCAATCAAAATATGGACAATCTCGACATTCCCCTAAACTTGTGCTGGAACAAGACATGTCTTCCAAAGGTAGGGATGTTCCTTTCGGCAGCCCCGCAAGATAGAATTCTTACTGCAGGTAGGATCAGAAAGCTAGGTTTTGAAGGACCATCGAGATGCCCTCCATGTGAGAACCATGAAGAGAATGTGAACCATCTACTTCTTAATTGTCCATATACCCAGGATTGCTGGAAGTGGTTACAATGGAGTCTAGGTTTGAAATTCGCATTTCAATCAGATTTAATGGAATTCCTCAAATCTTGGCCTTCATTGTATAATGATAACCTCTATCATGATATATGGACAATCTCCCCTGCTATCCTAGTTTGGGAGGTTTGGAAGGAATGCAATAGAAGAATATTTACAAATCAAAAACTAGAAAATATAAACATAATAAACAGAATAGAGTCTTCAATCATGGAAATTATTAACAGCAAACTCTGAGAAAAAATATGCTACAAAGACTCCTTTAAAAGGTGGGATAATAAAATTAGATTAGATTGGCCCACTATTAAAATCTCACCTCTATTTGGGAGAGGAGGTATTAAATTGAAAGCTGCCAGATTGGAATGAAAATGGTCCCCAGCCAAAGAGGGATGGGTCAAACTAAATCTTGATGGTGCGTCTAGGGGGAATCCTGGAATAGCAAGCATAGGAGGTATTATTACAAATTGGAAAGGAGATATAATTGCTAAATATGCAAAACCCATTAAACCAACCACTAATAATATGGCTGAAGTAACAGCGGCCCTCGAGGGCCTAAAAATCTGTAAAAAACTTAATTTGTTAAAAATAATTATTGAAGGAGACTCACAGATAATCGTTAATGTTATCCGCACTAAAAGTACATCGAACTGGAATATAAATGCTAAATTAGAGGAAATTAACCTTATTTTAGAAACCTTATCAGATTATGAAGTGACTCATATCTATAGGGAAGGCAATTTGGAAGTAGACGCTTTGGTGAATCAAGGAGCTAACGAAATCACAATTATGGATAATTAACCATGACAAAATTAATTCAAGATCAGTTCAAGGTTTGTCACTCATGTGGAGTATCAAATTAAACTTACTAACGATCTCCCCTACAGCTTAGATCATTAGGATCATGGTTCCTAAAATAGGTTTTTGTAGTCTCCTCCCCTCTATTAATATTAATAATTGTGGTAGGTTTTTTTCTAGTATTTAGGGATAGTTCCCAGTTCCTCATCTAGTCTTGCTCCATAGGCAACTTCCAAGGTGAAGCATAATTACCTAAGAGAAAGATGTACAGGGTCAGACTTGTAAATATATGTTATAGAATAAGGATGTTTAAAACCGTAACACACAACTTTAACCTCTGCAAGTATATAAGGTTTAGCAATATAGACTATTTAAATACATTGAATCTCTGCAAGTATATACTGTTCAGCAATACTAACTGTAACAATAGTAGAGCTGTAACTCTGCCTTTCTTAAGGTTGATCATTATTATATTTTGAATATCTTTAAGATAATTTGAATTCTTAGTCACTAGAATTCTTATTTTTGATGTAGATATTATAATCTAGATTAAGATCTATCCTTAATCCTATTGAGTGAATATTACATTATGCATATTTCTTTGTCTGCTATAGGTATGTTTAGCTCTGTTTCTATTAGGCAGTGAATTATAGGGTGGTTTCTAGTTAACTATCCAACAGGGGAAGAAGTTCAAAGAGGATAGCTACCATTTAGATGGAGTTCTTTGTTTAGATCAAATCTTGGACTCTATGGTTAAACAAATTAACCTATGACTCTCTTTAAAAGATTAATTTGTGATCTAGATCATTGCCTTTGCAGCTATGAGTGTATTAGCAAGAGAGTGGTTCAAGTGTTCACTTCCTTTTTAATTAGATGATTCATATTTTCAGATATTTATATTGGTATATATAAATTTATATATACTGGTGTCAGTGTATATATATTTATATATATAGCTAAGTTTCCTTTTATGTGTATCTCGAAATCAGATTATATATAACAAGTAACAGTGATGAAGAGTATGGCTGGTTCAAGGTATTGGACCATCTTTTCATTCCTACTACTTCTATATATAAGTATATATAAATATAGATATACTAATGACAATATATATATATATATATATATATATATATATATATATATATATATATATATATATATATATATCAATGCAACCTTTATTTGGTTCTTATTTAAAAGGATAAGCTTTGGCAGACCCCACAGCTAAAATAAGGATATGTATATATATATATATATATATATATATATATATATATATATATATATATATATATATATATATATATATATATATATATATATATATATATATATATATATATATATATATATATATATATATATATATAATCTTATGTACTAGCCTATTAGTGATTTGTCTTATTAATTTGGGGTGTCTGTAAGATCAGAGCAATAATCTAGGTTGAATCAATTTATAGAGGCCTTTAATGAATCTTTGCATAACTATTCATGATGACTACCAGCCAGGCATAATATGGAATTAGGCAGAACATTAGTATAGTATACAAGAGAATGAGTAGTACTATTGAAAATATTTCTTAAATGCTAACATTTGGAAAGAAACAACAATCCCACTCGGTAAGGGTATTAATCACAAAGGTAATCTGGTTTCTTTCATTTTTCCGATAGTAAGAAATATGATCATTTAAAGGTTTAGAAGCTAATCCTCATAATATACTTAGATAAATAGTGTATCATAGATGCAGATCATTTTTCTTTAGTTGTTGGTTAACCTTTGGTAATGGAGTCTGGAACATCAGAACTATTTGTAACTTATAAATTTCTGGCCCCGGTTTGATTCAATAAGGTTTTTTTTCTTAGTTTTATATATATATATATATATATATATATATATATATATGCAAGAAGTTGGGTCCCACTTTTGGCCAAAAAGTGGAAGTGTTTTCTCTATTTTTCAAAATTTATGTCAATTGATGTCCAAATTTGAAGCACTTAAAGATTGAATCTTGAAAAACTTTAGTAACATAAAATTTAGTGCTCGGAATCTAGTTTTCAAATATGTAATTTATTTCAATACCCACATGGTATAAATTGAATTTTAGTATACATGTCTAAAAACCACTTTTTCAAAATGCTTGTTTCAGGACCACACCTCACCCGTGTACGGACACCCTTTTTTGAAGTAAATGAATGTATTTTTGGGAATCCTTTTGGGAAAAGGTACCTAAAACACTGAAGATTGATGAGAATATTTTTGTTATTTTTTTTTTATTTTTTTTAATTATTAATTTTTAATTGACTATAAAGTATATTTTTTAAACCTCTGATGTACGGACACCATAATTTGATGATAACTTCACTTTTTTTGAATTGTTTTTTTTTTTTAAATTGAAAAGAATTATATGTAGTTTGATGACATATAACTCATTTTTCAAAAAATTAAAAATTAAAAAAGTTATTAAAGTTTTAGTTAACCTTGGTATTTCAAGTTTAAGTACCACGTTGGCTTAATAAATATTGTATAAATATTAAAATTCATCATATCACTATAAATTTATATTTTTATAATCTGCACAATAAAAGCTAAAATGGGTTTTCATTTTATCAAAAAATTCATTTGAGAAGTTGTCCTAAAAATTATGGCAAGGTAAAAATTTTACTCTGTAATGCCTTAGCCATTTTTTTGTAGGGTCAAGCACAGGCTTGGTGGGACCAAGCCTGTCCCGAACCAAAAACCCAAGCCAAGAGGTAAGGTTCCCACCCGTAGATTTACAAATCGGGCGCCCATTATTTAAATTCAAATAACGGGCGCCCGTTTTGTAAATCTAAAACGGGCGCCCAAATTTAGTATCAAAAAAGGGGCGCCCGTTTTATGAAACTAAAAATGGGCACCCGTTTCTTAAAGAGTCGTTGCAATAAAAAAAAACTAGACTGTGGGCCTAATCTAATGATTGCGACTTTTCATTTTGTTTTCTATCGATTCGCACCAAACAAAGAGAATATTTCTGCCAACATTCCTTTTATTTGTCTTATTTTGAATCTAACATTCATAAAAGATTGTTTCAATTTGAATTTTGGTGCAAAAATGGGATCAAATCAACGTAGAAAGAGGTTAAATAAGAATCTAACACCTGAGGAGATTGCAGAAAATAGAGAGGAGATAAAACGACAACGAAAAAGAAGAGAAAGACTTCGAAACCCGAATAATGTTGGAGCATCGAGTTCAACAATTGTTTCAAAAGAGGAGGACAATGAAGACACCATAATGGATGTAGAGGTTGAAGAAGCAAAATTAGGTGCATCTTCTAATCCAGTATTGGATACAGGTATGTCTTCACATCCAATTGTTACAACTTATTCTGATAAAGATGTTCATGATTTGCTAGAAGCAGGTTACAATAGAAATGATTTAAATTTTATTCCTGAAAATAGATTAACAAGTTTAATTGCAAGTGAAATTTTAGAAATTAGTAATGTTAATCATAATGATAAAGGAACTGAAAGTCAAACCCCAATTAAAACTGAAAATCAAACACCAATTCAAATTGAAATCAACAATGTAAATGTAGACATAGAAACACCGATTGAGAAAGAAACTCATTTGAATGATAATGAAATAAATGAACAATTTCAATTAAAATTTGATGTGTTAGACAATCTGCGTGGTTTGGTTTCATCGAGACAGATTAGGACACATGCGAGCAGATTGTTTAGACAATTTTTTTATAATAAGAAATTTGGGTTTCAATGTCAATTAATGTTACAATTAATTAAAATGTCTAAAATGTGAAAAGTGATGAAGAGGTTAGGCATTTATGTGAAAACTAAGAAGAAGGACGAGTCTCTAAAAAAAGTTGTATCAACTGTTGCTAGTGTCTTTGACACAATTGGAAAGAAAAGTCATTCTAAAGATAGTAATGCGGCACAGCGAGCAATAACAATAGCTTTAGTAAACAAAACTACTACTGATAAAAGAATGATTTCAAACATAAGTGGATATCTTAATTATAATCGTAAAACTTTAGCAAGAGCTGTAAAGAGAAGAGTTAACTTTGAAAGTGATCCGGCAAACCATTTATCGACCTTCAGTGGCAAACTCCCGAGGTCTGACATGAAACTTACTGGTGAAGTCAAAACTTTGATTAAAAATTTTTGGCACGATAATACAAGAGTATCCCCTAATGCCAGAGATGTTATTAAATTAAGAGTCGGTTCAAAAGTTCATGATCCACATCCAAAACACCTTTTAGATATGACTCAAATAGAATTGTATAAAAAATTTGTGGATGATAAGGTGTTAACTATTAGTATTAGTCAAAGATCTTTTGAAAAATGTAAACCATGGTATGTAAGGATTAACAAAGAAAGAATCACCTATTATTGCAAAACTCATGTTCAATTTCGTTATCATTATGATATTTTTTGATCTATATGTTCTACTATGCATACTAATGAAATATTGTAAGAATGTGGTATAAATATACCACCTGAAACTGTAAAGGAGTTTATATCAAATTTGTTTTGTAACCTACCTAATGAGCAATTTTATCTTTTGAATGCATGTGTTTCTAGTGTATGTGATGTATGTGGCAATCTTACATTATTAGATGAATATTTGTATGAAAATATTTCATTTGATTTTGGACAACAATTAGTTGATGTACAAAGATTTAAAACTGTTGAGTATCTATTGAAGGATGGAAAAGTTGGAAAATGGTGTGACCTAATAACTGAAAAACTTAGTGTTAATGCTTTTATGAATGAATTCAAGAGTAAGATCATACCTAAATATGTGAAACACTCTCACAATTCTAGATGGCTTGATAGACAATTTCACATATGAAAAAATACATTTTCAATTGGTAGTATACTGTCAGTTGTTGACTTGCAGAGAACTACATGCTTGCACCACAAGATGAGATCCAACCACAATATTATAATTCAGTGCAAGTAACAATTTTTGTTCATATTGTCTATAGACATGCACTTGATAGTACAGAAGAGGATCAGAAAATATTGAGAGAGTACCATTTCTATATGAGTGATAATAAGTTACACTCATCGGAGTTTGTCCAATATTGCTTTAATACCTTTTATGAAAATTTAATGGAGAGAGAAATTCATATAACACAACATCTAATATGGTCAGATAATTGCATAGGACAATTCAAGAATGCTAGAATGTTTTATTGGTTGAGTAGGATGCACAAGAAAATAAATATCCAACATATTTGGAGTTTTTTTGAGGCTGGACATGGGAAGGGAGAACATGATGGTGCTAGTGCATGTGTTAAGAGAGCCCTTTGTAGAGAGCAACTCAAATTTGAGGAAAAATCAAAATTTAAAGATGCATGTGCAATTGTTGAATGGTGTAAAACAAGTTTGTCTACAGGATCAAGTCAAAACTCTACAATCAGACATTTTTTTTTGGCTAGTTGAAGAGAAGAATATCTTTTCAAGATATGATTATAATACAATCAGTGGATCGGCTAAATGGCATTCATTTAAGAGTTCTAATTCTAACACTTGGACTATATGGACTAGGGAGTTTGCATGTTTTTGTCAATTTTGTGTTGCAGGTGAATGGGAAGAATGCAAGAATATAGAATGGGTTGAAGAATGGAAACAAAAATTATTAACACCTAGTGAGAGACAAGATGAAGATGTTATAATAAATGAAGACCTGGATCATGCCTTTGCATCAGAAGATTATGATCCTGTTTCAGATCTCATACAACCTGGTAATTTAATACAATTTATTGTAAAACTTTAAATTATATATTAGTTACATGTGTATGCCATATAATTATGATTATATATATATATATGAATTATAAACCTTTAATTTAAACAAGTTTTATTTATAGTGCACATGTACTTAATTTGATTTTGTAGGACATGTGTATGCTGTTGTTGCACCTGAAGATAATGAAGAGCAGACAGAGTATTGGTTAGCTCGATGTGTAGAACCCAAGAAAAAGTTGATATGTCATCAAGTAGATGATGATAATTTTCAGTATCCAATTGGGTCTATTGTGGTAGTTGGTACATGGCTATGCAAATACCTAACAAGAAGGAATGGTTTACCAGCTTTTGAAGACTACCAATTAGAAAAGAAGATTATACACTATTCCCATTTGGTAGTGGCAACAAATATCAAATTGGAAAGATACAAAGGGAGGCCTACTAATAAAATTTTATGGACACTTTCAATGGAAGAGCATGAGATAATCATAGACACATTGCAGAAAAGAGAGGATGTTGATGGTACATTAGGTTAAATCAAATTTATATATGTAATTTTTTATTCAATTGTCTTATTAACTTTAAAATTAAAATTAACTTTAAATAAACTTGAGTACATAAATTATAACATTTCAACATGTTTATTTTTATGATGCAGTCCATGTCGGGAAGAACATCTAGATGCATTACAGAAAAGAGAGGATGTTGATGGTACATTATGTTGAATCAAATTTATACATGTAAGTTTTTGTTCAATTGTCATATTAACTTTAAATGAACTCGAGTACACAAATTCTAACATTTCAACATGTTTATTTTATGATGTAGGATGTCAGGAAGAACATAGATCTGCATTGCAGAAAAGAGAGTATGTTGATGGTACATTAGGTTGAATCAAATTTAGAGAGAGAGAGAGAGAGAGAGAGAGAGAGAGAGATATATATATATATATATATATATATATATATATATATATATATATATATATATATATATATATATATATATATATATATATATATATATATATATATATATATATATATATATATATATATATATATATATATATATATATATATATAGGTGTCAGCTTGTGGTGACTGATTAGGAAAGTACTTTACACTTTTCATTCATCGTGGGGTTCAGTGCATCGCCCCAAAAAAATTTTTGGTGGTTAACTTGTCAAGTTTTTTTGAGTTGATGCGTCAAACATTTTCCTAGGTTGACTTGTCAAATATTTTAGGGTTAACTTGTTAACCGACATAAGCATTGTTATATTGGCTTAGGGTTAGGGATTTTCATTATGATGTATGATTTTAGTACTTGCGGCAGAATTGAGCTGTAAGGGATTACAGATTGTAATCAGGTTGTAATCACTGGATAATAATAATATTGAACTCGCTGTTGGTGGACGTAGCCCAGGGATTGGATGAACCACATTAAATATTTGTATCTTGTGTTCTCTTATGTGTGGTTTATTATTTTCTGATATTAGTTATATTTGCACATAATTGTTATTTCTTCCTTTTTAATCCTAACAAGTGGTATCAGAGCAAGGTTACTTCATTTTTTCTTTCATCTATTCTCTGAAGTAGGTCTCACGAGTTAGTGGGAGAGTCTCTCAGTTAAGTGGGAGAAATGGTAGACGAGGGTAGGCTAAAGGTTGATAAGTTTAATGGGCAGAACTTCCAGTTATGGAAGATGAAAATGGAGGACTATCTCTATCAGAAGGATCTATGGCGGCCATTAGAGGGAACATCGAAGAAAGAGGCAGAAATGTCTCAAGAAGATTGGGATATTTTAGATAGGAAGGCACTGGGGAGTATTCGTTTATGCCTGGCACAATTGGTGGCATTCAATATTACTAGAGCAACGATAGATAAAGATCTGATGGAAACCCTAGTGAAATTGTATGAAAAACCTTCAGCTTCAAACAAGGTATTTCTTATGAAGCGTTTATTTAATATGAAAATGGTAGAAGGTGGATCAGTCACTGATCATTTGAATGAGTTTAATACAATTACAAGTCAGTTAACCTCAGTTAAAATTACTTTTGATGAAAAGGTTAGGGCTCTCTTGATTTTGTGTTCTTTGCCAGAAAGATGGAATGGCTTGGTAATGGCTGATAGTAATTATGTTTCTGGTTCTAATACCCTAAAATATGATGATGTTATTGGTGTTATTCTGAGTGAGGAAATTCATAGGAAAAGCTCAGGGGCATCCACATCAGGTATTGTATTGAATGCAGAAAGTAGAGGTAGAACAAGAGATAGAGGAAACAACTCTGAAAATCATGGGAAATCAAGAGGCAAATCAAAGGGAAAGAGGTATGAATCCAAAGGGCCAAATGATTGTTGGTACTGTGGAAAATGAGGACATAAGAAGAAAGATTGTTGGTCTCGGAAGAAAGATTAAGGAGACAAAAATGATGGAAACAAGGAGGCAAATGTGGTAAGTAACAAATCCGAAGAGGATGCTTTGCTTTTGTCTTTAGAAAATGTTGATGATTCATGGGTGTTAGATTCGGGAGCTTCATTTCATGCTACAACCCATAGATGTTATTTTGTTGATTATGTCCAAGGGGATTTTGGGCTAGTTTATTTGGGAGATAATGAACCCTGTCAAATTGTTGGAAAAGGAAAAATCAAGATTAAGTTGCAGAATGGGAATCATTGGTTACTACAACAGGTAAAACATGTTCCAAGGCTGAGTAGAAATTTAATTTCAGCAGGGCAACTGGGTGATGAGGGTTGCACAATTACTTTTAATGATAGAAATTGGAAGGTTTCAAAAAGTTCCTTAGTAGTAGAAAAAGGTGTGAAAGTAGGCACCTTATATCTTTGTACAGGTCATATTGTTCCTTCTACTTTAATTGTTTCAGAAGAAAATGAATTTCAAGAACAGTGGCTGCAGTTGAGCAGGAAGAATATTAGACCATTTCTGTAGATTCTGACATAGTACTGTGGCACAACAGACTCGGGCACATGAGTGAAAAAGGTATGAAATTACTTCATTCAAAGAAAGTTTTACCTGGTCTGAAATGTGTCAATATGGATTTCTGTGAAAGTTGTGTTTATGGAAAACAAAAGAGAGTTAGTTTTGTGAAGAATGGGAAGGAAAAGAAAAATGAGAGATTGGAGCTTGTGCATACAGATGTATGGGGATCAGCTCAAGTATCTTCCCTCGGTGGCTCTCTGTATTATGTTACATTTATAGATGATGCAACAAGAAAAGTATGGATTTATTTTCTTAGATAGAAATCTAATGTATTTCAAACTTTTAAGAAATGGAAATGCTTGGTTGAGAATGAGACTGGTAAAAAGTTAAAATATCTCAAATCTGATAATGGTGGTGAGTATTGCAGCATAGAATTTGAAGAATATTGTTCCTCTAATGGTATTCATAGGCAGAAAACTGTACCAAAGAGTCCACAAGAAAATAGAGTGTCTAAACGCATGAATGGGACAATAATAGAATGTGCAAGGAGTATGAGGTTGCATGCTAGGCTACCCAAAAGTATGTGGACAGAGGTTGTGAACATTGTTGTTTATTTAATCAATAGAGGTCCCTCTACTCCTTTGGACTGTGGTATTCCAGAGGAAGCATGGAGTGGTAAGAAGGTGAGTTATTCTTTTCTCAAAACCTTTGGTTGTGATGCTTTTGCACTTATAGATTCTGAAAACAGAACCAAGCTAGAAGCTAAGTCAAAGAAATATGTATTTGTTGGATATGGCATTGATGAATTTGGTTATAGGCTTTGGGATTTTGAAAATCATAAAATTGTAAGAAGTAGGGATGTCATATTCAATGAGAAAGTATTGTACAATGATCTATTGTTGTAGCATGAGAAGAAAGAAAATGATTATGTAGTACTGGATGATACTCCACAAGTTCATGTTCCAATAGTTCCTTATGCTCCGCAACAACAAATACCACACACACCAGTGAATGTTAGACGGTCAACAAGGCTAAGTAGACCTCTAGAAAGATTTTCTCCATCTTTGTATTCTATTTTGTTAACAGATGCTGGTGAACCTGAATGTTATAATGAAGCTGTGCAGGTGGATACAAAGCTTTAGTGGGAGTCTACAATGACAGATGAAATGGACTCTTTGCTAAAAAATCAAACATGGGATTTATGTAAATTACCTGCAGGTAAAAGGGCTTTACCGAATAAATGGGTTTATAGGATAAAAGAAGAGGATGGAGGTAAGAAAAGATTTAAAGCCAGATTAGTCGTAAAAGGATTTGCACAGAAACATGGTATTGATTTTGATGAGATATTTTCTCCTGTTGTTAAAATGACTTCTATCCGTACTGTTTTAAGTATTGTGGCTACTGAAGATTTTCATTTAGAGAAGCTTGATGTTAAAATAACTTTTCTTCATGAGGATTTGGATGAAGAAATATATATGGTTCAGCCACAAGGATTTGAGGTCAAGGGTAAGGAGAATTTGGTGTGCAGATTGCATAAAAGTTTATATGGCTTGAAGCAAGCACCTCGGCAATGGTATATTAAATTTGACACTTTTATGAATGAGCATGGATATAGTCGGTGTCATTTTGACCATTGTGTTTATTTTAAGAGGTTGGATGATGACAGCAACATTATTTTATGTTTATATGTTGATGATATGCTTGTAGCTGGGTCTAACATGGATCATATTCAGGAGTTGAAACAACAGTTAGCAAAATCTTTTGCTATGAAGGATTTGGGGGCAGCAAAACAAATCCTTGGTATGAAAATTTGTAGAGATAGGAAAAATAGGAAATTGTCTCTATCTCAGGCTGATTATATTGAGAAGGTGTTGCAACATTTCTCTATGGAAAATGCCAAAGATGTCAACACACCTTTGCGTAGTCATTTGAAATTGACTAAGGATATGTGTCCCAAGACACCAGAAGAAGAGACTAAAATGTCAAAGGTATCTTATGCTTAAGCTGTAGGGAGCTTAATGTATGCTATGGTATGTACTAGGCCAGATATTGCACACGCAGTGGGAGTTGTTAGCTGATATATGAGTAACCCTGGTATTGAGCATTGGAATGCAGTCAAATAGATTCTCAGATATTTGAGAGGTACATCTAGTAAGTGTTTACACTTTGGGGGTTCTACTACTACTGTAGAAGGCTATGTTGACTTAGATTTGGTAGGAGATATAGATAGCAGGAGGAGTACTACAGGTTATATGTTTATTATTGGTGGGACAGCCGTGAGTTAGATTTCTTGACTACAAAAGGTGGTTGCTTTATCCACTACAGAGGCAGAGTATGTTACTGTTACAGAGGTAGCCAAGGAGATGATATGGCTTCAATTCTTCATGGAATAATTGGGACATCCACAAAAGGATAATTTTCTACATACAGATAGCCAAAGTGTCATTTGTTAGAGTAGTCATATTATAGCTAATAATTAATTTATTTAATTATTAGTCTATTATTCTCTACACTTAAGTTAGACTTAGGCATCTCATTATTCTTTAGGGTTTTCACCTTTAGGGTTTTGGTATCCTTTTATAAGGATTCCCTCTTTGTAATTCATAAGGAGATTGTATTTTTTTCATCATTGTTAATAGAAGATTATTTTCTTGCAACATGGTTTTGCAGTCTCTGGCCTATTGGCCGCCATAGCTTTCTGTCTCTCTTCTGTCTTCATTCTTGTAGCAGTCTTTGCATGCAGGTGTTCTTGGGAAGATTTGATGGTTATCAATCCTAACATGGTATCAGAGCCATCTTGCTGCTCGCTGTTCGTGTTTTGTTGAAGTGTTTCAGAAGCAGGTGGTTTTCAAGGGTTTCAGGAGTTTTTTTTGTGGATCTGGGGGGGACCCAAAATTTGGCTCACCTTGGGCAAAAACGGACACCACCATTGTGTCCGGAAGGCCCAAGAACCCCTAAATCCATATAAAACTTGTCCATTTTGGACACAGTGGCATCTGAGGCAAAAAAATTTTGCATACAAGGGCCGTACGGCCCTGGCACGCACTCCGAGGCAGGTACTGTCGGCGATTTTTTAAAAAATATATATATATATATTTTGGCCGCCGAGCGGCCACCCAGGCACCGCCCGGTGGCCACCACTGCGCCACCGGCATCGGCATCATCCACCGCCACCGCCACCACGGACCCCACCGGAGAATGCCGCCGCCGAAGACCGCCGCCGCAGCACCCTCCGCCGGCTCCGCCGCCTCCCGGCTCCGCGGCCCCCGCTCCTCTGTGGCTCCTCCCAGCTCCGCCACCCTTAGCGGCCGGTCATATGACCGACCGGGAGCTCCAGCTCCAGCCCCCTGTGTGCGCCATGCGCCCAGGGGCTTTGTAATTCCAGCCCCCGGGGCTTAAAAAAAGTTTTTTTTGTCCTTTAGAGCTTTTTCTAGGGGTAGCTAGGTTTTTTGGCCGTATCTTGTGCATACGGTATCGGTTTTCTGACTTCTTTATATCGTCGGAAAGCTCTTTCTGAGCTTTTTCCGATGATGGAGGTTAGGGTTTTGGGTTATACCGTTTCAATAGTGTTTTTTGTTGTTGAAGTCTGATGTCTTTTTTTGCCTTCCGGGAGTCATATCTGGCTCATCCGGACTCCTTTTTCGGCAAATGAGATATCGTCGGAAAGCTGATTCTGTGTACTATTCAGTGGTAGAGGTATTTCTTCTAGATTCTACTTCAGGTTTTCACTCCTCTGAGTTATGCAGTTTATGCCCTTTGGTGGTGTGCTTGGTTCTACAGGTCCGGGGATCTCTTCTTCTGGTTTCTTAGTGCACTCTTCTTTCTGACTTCTGAGCTTGCATGCTCTTTCTGATGTATCTTTATTCTGTAAACACACTAAGATAAAGTGCCCTCTTCTGCATTTCTGGGATCTTTATCACCTGGTTCAGTTTTAGTATTCGCACTCAGTTATAAAGTGCCATGGGGGGATTCTGATGCATTTGCCACTATAGGTGCATCCACTCTTGTCAAATGAGCGTACCTTCCATGACATTAGCCCATGTAGACTGTGTCTATGACACCGCCCTTTATCCTGTGTGTGTGCTTCTGTTGCACTGTTGGTATTCCTGGTTCTTCTTCTGCAGCTGTTTTTGGCATCGCATTTCAGTGTTCCTGTCACCTCTCCCAGTTCAGCATTATGGGGGGGTTCACCTGTTGGTTCTATTGCTTCCTGGTTCGATTGATCAGCTCTTCAGACACTTGTCTTCTCTACCTGGTCATGCACTTTAGTGGGGGTTCCAGCAGTATCTTCTGACAGAGTTTTCAGACATGCTTCGGAGGAGCTTCTTGCTCTCTTCTTGTTCCTTTCTCTGGGACATCTTTTGCTTTATGTACTTGGGTACCTGATCAGGCCTTGTTGCCGGGACCCATAGCTCTTTCATGCATTTTTGTTTTCATGCTTCCTTTAGTCCTTAGTTGTTTAGCTTCTCCCTAAGTTACACTTAAGGGGGGGTGTTAGAGTAGTCATATTATAGCTAATAATTAATTTATTTAATTATTAGTCTATTATACTCTACACTTAAGTTAGACTTAGGCATCTCATTATTCTTTAGGGTTTTCACCTTTAGGGTTTTGGTATCCTTTTATAAGGATTCCCTCTTTGTAATTCATAAGGAGATTGTATTTTTTTCATCATTGTTAATAGAAGATTATTTTCTTGCAACATGGTTTTGCAGTCTCTGGCCTATTGGCCGCCATAGCTTTCTGTCTCTCTTCTGTCTTCATTCTTGTAGCAGTCTTTGCATGCAGGTGTTCTTGGGAAGATTTGATGGTTATCAATCCTAACATCATTCATCTTGCAAAGAATTCTACTTTGTACTCAAAGACAAAACACATATAGTTGCGGTATCATTTCATTCGGTCAGTTTTGGATGATGGGAAGTTAAGGCTGGAAAAGATTCATACTGATGATAATCCAGTAGATATGTTTACAAAGATAGTAACAAGGGAGAAGTTGAACTCATGTTCAGCTTCAGTTGGTCTTCTAGACTGAACAAAATAAAGGGACAGTTGAGTCCAGGGTGGTTGGATCTAGTGGGAGCCTCACAGGGTAGCGGTTTAGCTACAAGATCAATCTCCAAGTGGGAGATTGTTGTTTGGTGTGGAGTCTAATTAGTCCCCAAGTGGGAGATTGTTAGCTTGTGGTGACTGATCAGGAAAGTACTGTACACTTTTCATTCATCGTGGGGTTCGGGGTATAACATTTCCCTAGGTTGACTTGTCAAGTAGTTTAGGGTTAACTTGTTAACCGACATAAGCATTGTTATATTGGCTTAGGATTAGGGATTTTCATTATGATGTATGATTTTAGTACTTGCGGTAGAATTGAGTTGTAAGGGATTATAGATTGTAATCAGGTTGTAATCACTAGATAATAATAATATTGGACTCGTTGTTGGTGGACGTAGCCTAGGGATTGGGTGAACCACGTTAAATCTTTGTGTCTTGTGTTCTCTTCTGTGTGGTTTATTGTTTTCTGATATTAGTTATATTTGCACATAATTGTTATTTCTGCCTTGTTAATCCTAACAAGAGGAGAGATAAAGAGAGAGAGGAAGAGGAGAGAGAGAGAGAGAGAGAGAGAGAGGTGGAGGTGGAGTTGGAGAGAGAGAAGAGAAAGAGAGAGAGAGAGAGAGAGAGAGAGAGAGAGAGACACACACACAATTAACATGATAATTTACAATTAACATACTGTAAAATATAAAACATAAAAACTTAAGAACAAATAAAAACATGATAATTTACAATTAACATACTGTAAAATATATTTTACCTTACAACTTAAGAGAGAGAGAGAGAGAGAGAGAGAGAGAGAGAGAGAGAGTGTGTGTGTGTGTTTTTAAATTTATGTTTTGGTTGAACTAAATTTATATTTCGGTTTTCTAAATTTATATTTTGATTTTCTAAGTTCAGGGTTTTGTAAATTAACTTTTTATCTAGGTTTACGTTTTTGTTTTATTTTCTAGGGTTTTAGTTTTCTATGTAGGGTTTTGCAATGTAATTTTGTATACCTAAATTTTACCAGTTTTCTACTTTAGTACAGTAATTTACTTGAAGTAAATTGAAATAAAAAAGAATTACAACTTTGAAAGCTAAAATATAAAATTAAATTTATGCAATAATTTTGAAAATAACATTAAACATAGCATGAACTAAATTTATGTTTTGGTTTTCTATTTATTTATATTAAATGATTTTCTAAAATTTGGTTTTCTAAGATAATAAAAAACAATGGTACGTAGAGAGGAGAGAGAAAGAGGAGAGAGGGAGAGAGAGAGAGGAGAGAAAAAGATGAGAGAGAGAAAGAGTGAGAGGAAGAGAGAGAGAGAGAGACTGTGTGTGTGTGTGTGTCTGTGTTTTTAAATTTATGTTTTGGTTGAACTAAATTTATGTTTTAGTTTTCTAAATTTATATTTTGATTTTCTAAGTTTAGGGTTTCGTAAATTAATTTTTTATCTAGGTTTATGTTTTTGTTTTATTATCTAGGGTTTTGGTTTTCTATGTAGGGTTTTGCAATGTAATTTTGTATATACCTAAATTTTACTAGTTTTCTACTTTAGCATGGTAATTTACTAAGGAAATTGAAATAAAAAAGAATTACAACTTTGAAAGATAAAATATAATTAAATTTATGCAATAATTTTGAAAATAACATTAAACTATACATTTTTAAATTAAAAATAACCTGAAACTACACATTTTAGAAAACAAAAATCATAAAAAAATAAAATAAAAAAATAGTACGTACTTGGAAGATGAAAAAAATGGCAGGTGGGGTCGACAGGGGAAGCTAAACCGGGCGCCCGAGCTATACCAAATGTGATTCCATTTTTGCTGTGGATGAAAATGACAAAAATTTCATTTAAAAGAAAATATATATAGATTTTTAAAATAGGCGCCCAATTTGTTCAAATCGGGCGCCCGATCCTAAACAGGCGCCCGATTTTTAAACGGGCGTCTGAATTGAAAATTGCTTTGGGCTCCCGAAGCTAAACAAGTGCCCGATTTGTATTTCTTGTTTTCCTCCGCCACGGACTTCCGCAGAATTGGCCCCCAACTCCGAACACACACCCATATATATATATATATATATATATATATATATATATATATATATATATATATATATATATATATATATATATATATATATATATATATATATATATATATATATATATATATATATATATATATATATATATATATATATATATATATATATATATATATATATATATATATATATATATATATAGGACTGAAATCTCTTTTCAGTCTTAATATATCTTAAGCTTCAGGGGTATAATATATCATTAGGAACTTTTGTTATATTGGTTTATTTATGGTTAGTAATGCATTTAGCACATCTTTTTAATGAAATTTCCAACGGGGTTTGTCTTTTATCAGGCAGATTTTTAGACATGGTTATAGATAGCTGCTCATCCCCTGTTACCTCTCCCAAATTGTTCAAACTGACACTCTCTAAATTTTTCAGGAAGTGCATTAGAATAAGAGGTAATAAAGGTTCTAAACATATATAAGGTTTAAGCAATGCTCGTTATGCTGATAGGAGAAAGAGGTCAATAATGTTAGTATTTAACTTTAATTTTGGAATTTAGTGATAATCTAAACTCAGGTATTGATCAATTAAAATGATTATTGTTCAATTAGCTTCTATATATAAAAATTTTCCTTTTGGCGAAGGTAATCTGATTGGGTACCTATTCTTCTTTATCGTTTTATTAAGAATCATAAATTACTTAAATGATGAAACTTTGTACAAGGTTGTGGAATTTTTTACTACTTGATGAGGGTTAACCATTGGAGGTGGAAGTTTCTTTTGTCTAGCATTTCAAGTAGAAAGAATCGTATGGGAGACAGACACTTCTTCCATCCAAAGAACAAGAAGCAGAGAATGTGCATTAATGATGGTATTTACAAGCAAGAAACTAAATCACTCTAATATCGAAGATCCTAGAACAAAATCTCCAAAATTATCGATCTAATTGTATGAAATTAAAAGTTGTATCCCTATAAACAGCATTGTAATTAATGTAAGTTTAAATCTCGATATTTTTGAGCAGTGGGTATGCCCATTGAAAGTTTGTATTTGTAGTAAAACCTCGATTGATATCGAGCCGTGGGAATGCCCACGGAAACTATGTATTTTAACAAATCTCGACAAATGTCGAGTCGTGGGTATGCCCATGTATAATTTGTATAAGTACAGGACCTATGGTCCCGGGCAAGGCTGGAGGTTTTCTCAACCCTGCTTTTTCCTACCAACGCCTACAGCGAGCGGGGTCACATTGTAAAATTATTATTTATATTAATAAAAATCTTATAGGGCTTCGGCCTTTTACCGATCAAAAAAAAAAAAAAAAAAAAAGGAAAATGAAACATAGGCACAGTCCCTAAATTTCATTAAGAGAAAATATGCCAAGGTTGGAGAGTATGCCCCAAAATACAAATGTCACGGTATACACCTCTAACCGACAATCCATAGAGTATTTTACTCATGAACTAAAACCTTTACAAATTTATGGTCTATTTCTTAACTCATTAAACATAAGTCCAATATTCTAACATCTTTTTCTTTTATAGCCCCCTGAGATTTATCGAATAACCTTTGGTCATTTTGATTATATAATGATTACATTTAGTTACAATTGATCAACATGCCAAAAAATTAAGCATGGATCTCTCAATCTCCCATGTCGTAGGAAAGTATCTTTTTGATTGGCTAATTACAACATGTTCGCCATCTAGGCTAGAAGAATAAATCATGGCAGCTCCAGAAGGTATGACCATGATTACATGGGCTAACTAAAAGGTGAACTATCGAAATTGCCATTAGTCGTGGGTGCTTTCATGCATAAGCATATTCCTTGAATATGCACTGGTGGGTCCATGTGATGTGAATGTATGTGGGGGACATGTGTCGTGCTCACAAAACTTGAAGAAGAGATGTCCTCCATAGAGAGGCTTGACACCCCAACTGGTCGATACATGTCGACCCTCATAGGGAGGCTTTGTTAATGTGAACGTGTCCCATTTTTTTATGCACAGCTTGGAAATTAAGGTGGTGAGGCCAAATAGTGTAGAAGGAGTCTACACTTAGGATCATCAAGTCTTCTCCTACTTTCAATCTTTTGCACTCTGAAGTAAATTGATATTCCCATTTGTACCTCCTCCAAAGATTGACAGTTTCTCATAAGTTCCTCTTTCAAAAAAAAATCATGGGCATAAGCCTTCAAACTAGCATATTTCTTTAGATAGTTTTAGTATCCTTATAGATCAAATTTTATTGCTTCAAACCCAACTGAAAACTTATATGAGTTCAACAATGCAATAGCCTTCTCATATTCTTGGGCTGCATTATAAAAATGTTATCAATATTAAGACACACATGGACAAAACATCCCTTGGCATACTACCTGAATGGGGTAGATGCTCCAAACATTTTCCAAATACCAATCTACCCAGTTGTTGTCAATACTAATTTTGAGCTCTTCCTCTTTACCCTTTAGTCCCAAGAAAGCCATTACTTCATTTGTCAATCTTGGAAATTGAACACCACACACATCATATATATTTTTCTCACAAAAAATTGCTCAAAAGCCAAGGCTTGGGAGTTTTGACATCTATAATGCCAAATTGAGGTCACAATTGGAGTTCTATAATCAACATTCTTTGGACATCTCAAGCCAATACAACCAACTCTTTTGGCATATATGGGCCTCCTTTATATATCGTAATTATTGACTATGTGTATAATAGGTCATTTCAAAATACTTACTTGTAGAACCATTCATCTTTATATGAGGGCTTCTTTGAATTCCCAAACAACACTAACATCCAAACCTAGGACCATGCAAGGAAATCACTTCCTTCTATACCCCGGTATTCTACTTTTGAAATTGCAAGGTCTATCTTCATGTTGTAATTTTTGTTGTTCTCAATGTCAAACACCTCAATTATCTTCTCTCTACTAATCTCCAATAGGCAGCAATTGGTGGACCTAATGTATCTACCATCAGGGTTATAAAATCTTGCCAAAACCTTGATCAATTCTATGTTCACAAAGCCATTGGGGACAACCAACCTTACAAGCACTAATCACTATGGATTACACTTCAATATTTTTTATTCTGACTTTATGTAAAAGAATTTAAAGATATTATACACCCTAAAAAGTGTGTAACTTTCTCTATAATTACATTGCTTGTCATAAAAATTTGGGACAATGCCTCATATTTTAGATCTAGAGGACAACCCAAGAAACTAAGCTACTAAATTACCACTCAAATTATTTTATTTCTTTTTCCTATTTTCTTTAGGATCCCCTGATCTTGAAGCCTTTGATGTGATTGACATGACAGTGAACTGCATAGAAAAAACCCTACTAGATTTAACTGGAAGCCCTAACCTAGGGTTTGTAAATCTTACCCTAACTTCTTTTAGTACTCAAAATGTGTTTGAAGAACAAACCTAAGATTTGCAGACCATCAGTTATTATATTAAAAATCTATTAAAAAGTATTTAGCTTTCTCACTTCGAATGAGAATTCTCTCTCACTAGGTGCAATTTTTGACACTACGAAATAGTCTTTGGATATTATCAGAGTCCACCATCAACGTTATTTTATCTATTTCACGAGTCACTTTACTTTATATTGACCTAGGTAATTCATCTTATGAAGAAGATTTGTCCAACTTTTATATTTGTTGCTAAGATAGCGAGTTGAGCCTTAAATTATCAATTATTTTTTGTAGGTTGTTTCAACTTCTAGTAAAGAATACTATAGATACACATTTTGAAGAAAATTGGTCTATCTATTGCATTAAATTGCACACACATTGTTTTTTTTTTCAATTTATTAATCGTTGTAGCATAAAGTATGAATACTTGAGTTAATTGGACCATTGGAGCGATTGTCCCTTTATGTGATGTTTGCAACTACATTTCTCATCTTTAGTTATAATATTGCTTTTAGTTTAAATATGTAGTCTCATTTAACACATGTGAAGGGAAATGCAAGGACTATCATAAGTATTACTTTGTTATAAAGTGCCTTAAATTGTAGCTCAAGTTTGCGAGTGAATGTCCTATGTTTTATGAAGTTTGGCTAAAATTTGCACAAGAAATTAAACTTTGGCATCTTCCTTCTATTAGTAAGAATGCATTTGTAGTTGGAAGAGCAATTGGAATTCCTTGTGTGTAAAATATTATAAACTATAACGTGCTTCAAAATGAGAATCTTTTGTAGATACATTGAAATGCTTGTAGCTATGTTGAATGGCATGCAAATAATTATCCTATTACATACTCTTCTTACAATAAAATAAAAATATTGTGAACTATAGTTCATGAGTTTGCAACTTGGAAATAAAGTGAAAATACACAATTAGCAGCCAAAAAAATTCCAAAATGATTGCCAAATGTCACTAAAGAAGAGTGAACTATAACATGAATATTTGTGAATAGCAACTAGAAATTACTTAAAATGTATTTGAGGAACAAACCTAAAACTTGCATATCATCAACTATTTAGATGGACATATATCTTTTTTAATTAATATAAAATTAATTTCCTTCTTAACAAAATCCATTTAATCTAGTCACACATTTAAATTCTTAAATTCTTAAAAAAAAAACTTGAAATAATGACTAATTTTCGTAAATCATTCAATTAAAATAAATTCAAAAATAAAGTAATACATTAGGTAGACTTTCCTCCCAATTTCCACACTTGTTCCATTTATGTGTGGGATACAATTTTCTTCCAATTTTTCCATTTTTAATTTTTGCGTGAGAGAAACGTTGCCTTGACTATTATAGATATAACGGGATACAATTTTGCTCCAATTTTTCCATTTTTAATTTTTGCATGAGAGAAACGTTGCCTTGACTATTATAGATATAACGGGATACAATTTTACTCCCATTTTTTTTCGTAATAAAAACTTGTCGTATACGATATCGAATTCCTTTCCTATTTACTGCGTATTATTATTGCAACTTATTATTGCATGGAATCTGTATGGTACTCATATTATTGAAAAAAACAAACAAAAAAAATAAAAATAGATAGTATGACCAAATTGAAGCAGACAACGGCTATCCTAGATGCCCATACGATCATGCAATCCCCGTCCACTTACATAAAATTTATTATTAATCGAACTATTACATAAAATCTTTACAGTGAAATTTGATTAAAAATAATCATCATCAATATGCGGCTCTGCTTTTTTTCGCTAAGTTGGCAGGTTTCTCTTTTGGCAAGGGGTGGCTTTGGTTTTTCGGCCGGCAAAGTGGCGACGCCGAATGGGAAGATGGTCGATGGTGGTGGTCAGGTGGAGGTCCCCGCGCGTACGACTGGATCTGGTGATATCCCTCCTATCTATTCCCCTAATTCAAATTTAAGTTCTATGTTTTTGGCAGGCTCTGCATTTAATTCCTTTGCATCCCCCGTACCCGATGTTGCTGCAACAAAAGCTAATCCTCAACCCAGTCTTAATGGCTCTTCTCATCCTGTTAATTCTGTTGCTTTCAAGCCCAAGACATTTTCAGAAGCGGTGGCCCAGTCCACTGGCATTGTTGATGCCAAAGCTAGGTTTGTGGTTGCCGGTCTTGATTCAAATGAGGCCGCCTTAGCTGGTAAGACCCCTCTGGCTTCCTTGGTACCATTTTCTTTAAATCCCAATTCTCAGATGATAGCCGAAATTGTTAAAGAGAAGAATAGACTTAAGGACACTGCTATTTTCTTCGCGGCCATTGAGGTTGATAAATGTCCTCCCCGAAAATTCTTGGATGATTGGTTCCATAATTTTTGGAACATTAAGTTAGGGTTTCACATTTCATTTTGCAGACAGATTCAAAAGGGATTGTTTGTTATCTTTTTCGCTAACCATGAAGCACAAAAAGAGGTGTTAAAAAAGCAGTATTGGTCTGTTGGTTCGTCCTCATTTCGTGCTTTGGCTTGGACCCCTGGGACCGCCCATGAAGAGGTCTTGGCTTTGTCTGCTCCTAGATGGATCCTGGTGAAAAAAGTTCCTCCCTTTCTCTAGCATTTTTTGCCCCAGTTGTTAGAACCCTTGGGTAAAACTATTAGGATGGACGACATGGTTAGGCTTGTCCCTCATATGGACACTAGGGTTCTCATCTCCCTCCTTCCAGGTAAAGAAATTCCTCCCAAGATCTCTGTTAATGTGCTCAATGAGTGTTTTGTGTGCCCTGTGGAAATATTAGGCGGTTTAAATGCTTGTTTCTTGTGTAGAAAGGAAGGTCACCTCCGTAAAGATTGCCCTATTATTAAGAAACCCTCAGCTACTCCTATCACCAACCCTAATAAATCTGGTAACCCTTCAGCGGCCCCTTCTGCTATCGATTCTTCCTCTAAGATTACTCCCGAGCCTCCTATTATTATGCAGAATACCCCTCCGCCTAATTTCTTATTTCTGCCTCCTCCCCCGTCAGATTCGGGCCCTATTTTAGATGATGGTTTCACAGTTGTTAAAAACAAGAAGCGTAAAGGAAACAATACTGGCAAGTCGAGGCCAAAAATCCCTAATGCTCTCTCGATCCCTCCGCCTCCTTTTAGTTCTTCGCAGGATTTGATATTCGTCTCTCCTCCGATCACTCAACCCTCTAAGCCTGCATCTAATACTCAAAAATTGCCGCCGAAATAATTTAAAGAAATCGAGGATGAATTCTTGTTAGAAGTTATTCCAGCTCATGGTTTATCTTTATCTACAGATATGGAATCTTCTGATTGCGAAGGGGATCCTAAATCTGAGGACCCAGCCTTAAAGAAGAGGGGAAGGCCTCTTGGTTCCAAGAATAAACCAGTGATTAAAAAAATTAGTGACAATGCAGGTTTAAGCTCTGATGTGGATGCGTGTTTTAACCCTATCTTTGGTTCTCAATGAATTGCTTATCATGGAATATTAGGGGACTTGAGTCTCCTGACAGAAAATTTGTGGTTAAGCGTGTGTTAAATTCTTTTAGTTCTATTGATATCTTCATGATGCAAGAAATTAAAACCACTGGTTTCACTCTTGAAACCAATCTCAACTATATCTGGTCTGATGCTATTAAATTTTACTCAAATCATAGCAGAGGTAAAGGGGGCATTGTTGTTCTTGTCAATCCTAAATGGGGGCCCCTCATTACTAACAATGGAGTTTGTCCCTGTCAGAGGGCCGTTTGGTTTACTTTGAATATTGACAATAAACTGTTTGGATTCTGCTCTATCTATGCTCCTAATGATGTCAAAGACAGAATCTCCCTGTGGAATTGGCTTGCCTCCCTGCCTGATATTCCCTAGTTTTTTGGAGGAGACTTCAACATGGTTGAATCCCAAATTGATAAAATCGGGGGCAATCCTTTCAAATGGAAGGATTGTGAGAATGTGCACTAGTCTAAATTTATTCACTCTAAGAATTTATTCGACCCTCTTACTAACAACAAAGATAATAATCCTGGACTATGGCACACCTGGTGCAACTTTCAGTAGGGTCATGCTACGATATACTCTAGGCTTGATCATTTTTATGGAAATAAAGATTTTTTCTCCTTCATTCCGGATAAGGATGGTAATATTGTTTTGGTTTTTTCTACCACGTTGTCCGATCATCACCCCATTTTCGCCCATGTTAGTTTTGTTGCTGCTCCCACTAGACAGAAACCTGCTGGTAATAAGTTTATATTAAATACTAAGCTTCTTCAAGATGAGGATGTTCTCTGTGCTATTCATATTATCAGAAACTTTAATCAGTCTAAAGATTCCTCCATGATTAATAGGTGGAAGGCTAACCTTTTATCTTGGAAATGCTTTCTTCAAACTATAGGCCAAAAGTTTGCCAAAGACTATAGATTCATTGAAAAACGGCTCTGCTCCGATCTACAGAAAGCCAAGATGGAGGTTTAATTTGACTCTTCTAACCCGGATTGTGTTAACAAGGTCATTATGGCTAAAGATGCTCTTAGTAGGCACCAGCAAGCTAAGATCCAAGGTGCTAAAATCAGGTCGAGAGCTAATTGGCTCCAATAAGGTGATAGAGGGTCTAAATTTTTCTTTAATCTTCTTAAGAATAAGCAAATTAAAGAGTCTATTGACAAGCTTGTGATCAATAGTCAGGTTGTTTCTGACCCTGCTAGTATAATGTTGGCTTTTGCTGATTACTATAGTAATCTGTTCTCCTCTGAGGACACTAAGGTTGCTGAAGAAGTTAGAAATAAATGCAAGAATCTTATCCCCAATAAGCTGGACCCTCCTGATAGCCTTTCTCTATCCACTCCTATTTCTATCGATGAAATTATCAGGGCCATTAAATCCCTTAAGGATGATAAGGCCCCCGGGCCAGATGGTCTTTCCGTCGAATTTTACAAAGCTAACATCAATTGGATCAGTAAAGACTTGCTGAATATTTATAATGAGGCTATGATTGTTGGTTCCCTAAGCTCCGAGATTAACAAGGGAATTATTAAACTTATCCCCAAGGATGGGGATAAGACTCTTATCAAGAACTGGAGACCTTTTACCCTTCTTAATGTGTCTTATAAAATTTTGGCTAAAGTGTTAGCACTCAAATTGGTTCACATTCTCCCTAAGATTGTTAGCTCTACGCAAACTGGATTCATTAAAGGTAGATATATTTTAGAAAACCTTATCACGGCTTGGGAAGCCATGGATTGGGCTAAATGTTCTCATCAAAACTCTGTTGTGTTGCTTCTTGACTTTGAGAAGGCTTATGACAGGGTTGAGTGGAAGTTTATTATTATGATGCTTCAATCTTTTGGTTTCCCTCCTTATTTTTGCAATGTTGTTCAAATTCTCCTCAATGATGCTTTTGCTCAGGTTGAGATTAATGGCTCTCTGTCAGATCCTTTTCCGCTCGGGCGATCTATCAAGCAAGGTTGCCCGTTAGCCCCTGCTCTTTTGTCATTTCAACTGAAGCTTTATTTTATATCCTCAGAGATAATACTCTATCCCCGGAGGTTAGGGGTCTCTAGCTCCCTAACAATGAGGAGCTTACAAACAACCAATTTGCTGATGATACTGCTCTCTTTTTTGAGCTCACTGATATCAATTTTTTAATTTTGCAAACTAAATTAGATTTGTTTTGCACCATCTCTGGTGCTTGTATCTCTCAGGCGAAGTCTATCTGTTTGGGATGGGATGAGCATCCTCTTGATTGGTTTGTCCAGTATAATTATCAATGGGGTGGTCCTAATAAAATCGTTATGTATCTTGGTATTCCTTACTCAGTTTATCCTTCTCTTAAGGATATGTGGTATTGGGTTAAGGCCAAGATTATGAATAAACTTAATAAATGGCACAATAGATCATTGTCTCTTGCCGGAAGGATCCAAGTCTGTCAAAAGCTTCTGTCTTCTTATAATATTTATTATTCCTTTGCTTGGATGTTCAGCAATTATCAAATTCTTGAAATTCAAAAGGCCATTAGACTTTTTCTTTGGTCGGATGGTAAAGGTAATAGAAAATTCCATAGTGTCAAATGGGATTGGTGTCATACGGATAAGACCCTGGGAGGGCTAGGACTTAAAGATCTTAAGTTACAGGGCATTGCTCTTGCCGCCAAATGGATCTTCCACTCTCTGGAGGGTGACAGTCCTTGGAAAGTGCTTGTTAGACATAACATTGAGAGAGGTTTTCCCAAGAAAGCTAGTTCTTGGAAAAATCTCCCCTTTTGTGATTTGATTGTTGGTAAATTCCCAGTTGTTGTTCAAGGTTCCGCCATTTTCAAATCCATTTGGTGTGACTGGGAACATGTCCGGTTGTTTATTACCAATAAGGATTTTTATAATGATAATTGTCTCCACGGTGAACGGGCCATTTGGTGGAACTTGAGCATTAATGATAAACCCTTAGCCCTCTATCAGGGGTGCTCTGCCAAGTTCTAGGCTAAAACTGGTATAACTCAATTTGCTAATATTTTTGAGCAAGACATTCTTGTTCCTTGGGTTGATCTCAAATGCAAGTTTAAGTTACCTGAGTCTCACAAGAAGACTTATAATCTAATTCTTCAGGTTGCTAAGGATATTCCTACCACTTGCCATGTTGATTCACACAGATACCTTAAGTGCAAGTGGTCAGATGGTATTGTCTTAGATAAGCTTACCTTCCCCAAAAACTATACAAGTTTACCTTCCCCACTCTTCCCTTTGTGCACAATCTATCATTTGGTGGAAGGATTTGGTTTTATGATAAGCAGGATATATTTTCCGCAACAAATCAAATTTATAATAGTCAAGCCATTTCATAACAAAAAGTAAAAGTAATGGCTTTATGATATCTATTATTTTTAAATTTGATCATTTACTATTGTTTTCCAAACTGTGTAACATTAGTTTTTTCTAAATCCAGCCATTAATCATAGTTTTTTGTAAATCCAACCATTAATCACCATCAATAAAGGATATATTGAAAACTAGACCAGCTTCATCATCTATGAACCATCTATGAACTGATGAGACCAATCAAGTCTTTTATATCTATCAGCTCCTCTATAGCAGAGCTCTTGAACCTATGCATTTATATCCTCCATAGCAAAGATCTGAAACTCACAATTAGAAGTTTGCATCTTAAAAACAATAAAGCTAAATAAAATAATAAATAATTTGGACATAATGTTGATAATAGAAAGAATTGGATTTATAGCATTACTAATTTTTCCAAGGTTCAACCCAATTTGGCCATCTTTGTGGAGCTACCATATCTATCATTTCTATATAGGTAAAAACTACTTGTATGTTCTCCATGCTCTGTGCTAGTATATCTTCCGTGTCCTTGTGATTAAACAACTGACAAAAGAAAATCATGTTCGCTCTGGTAATGTTTGCCTGCTCTATGCTATGATGCATCCTATAATGTCTTCTATGCAACATCTTTCATTGAAGGGGATGCACTTGGGATGCATCCCAGCTACTAGGTTATCAATTATACAGCTACAATGAGAACGATGCAAAAATGCAGACATAATGGAATGGATGCTACATTTTGCATACATGTGTATTAGAACAGTCACATGGAACCTCTAATGTATCAGATTACTTTCCTAGACTAGTCCAATATGCTTAATATGTTAATTTAACTAAGGAAATAAATAACAAAATAAATATATTTTGGTTTATTAAAAATAATTTGATTTCTTTTTGTAATTTCTAAAATAAAAGAAACAACATTTTGTATTTTCTAAAATTAAAAGAAACTACATTTAATCAACCAAACACACAATTTTTCTAAGTAGTTATTAAAAATATCCAAGTCAATTTTCATTCTTGCACACTATTTTCTTCAAAGTTATTGAAATAAAAGTATTATTAAACTAACCAAAATTACACAAATTTTTAATTTAAAAGTATTTTGATTTACCTAAAAATCATACTATCTTAAAACAATACAATAAACTAAATTCAATACCAAAAATATTACAATTAAATATTAAAAAAAAATGCTAATTTGAAAGAATTAATAATAAATAGAAACTCAAATTTCCAATTTTGTGTAAGATAAAGTAATGCAGAACCCCCTCTCTTTAAAAAAGACTCCTATTGCTAAAATATTTTAACCAATCAAATTTGAAGAAACTTACTTTTTTAAATATATTTTGTGAAAAAAATTTAAAAAAAAAAATCTAAAACTTTACTTTTAGTTAAGATAGATATTTTAGAAATACAAAAATTCTTTGTTATCTTATTTGGCAAAAAATAAGATATTATTAACTATCTAAGTGGAGGAATAGAAAATTACTCGCACAAAATTTACAACCAAATTTGATTCCACATAAAATTTAGACATTCTTAAGACTGAAATTTAAATTTACTTTTAAAATAAATATTATAATTATTATTAATAATATTTATTATTATATATAATATTTGATATAATAATTGTATTTTTATGATATATTAAAAAATGTAAATTATTAAATTTATTTTCAAAATAATTAATAATTATAAACAAATAAACAAAGAATAAAGAAAAACCATAAGGCATAAAATATCATGACTGAGTTTTCAAGTTTTCTGACCCATGTTCAATACGAGATTTGATAACATGCCAAGTAACTAAAATTCAATGAGGCATAAAAATGTAATAAAAATTTAATAAAATGCTTTGACATCTTGAAATGTAATAAAAATTTCAGAATCAGAATCCAAAGTTCAGTAGAGTTATATTTTATATCAAGAAAAATTTAAGTACATTGGAGCAGAGCAATTGGTTGGTAATAGAACTGAATACCCAACTCGAATCTCCTGATTTACAACTCAACCATTTGCTATCAACAATTGGTTACATATAGAACTGAATACCAAACTCCAATCTCCTGATTTACAACTCAACTGAGAAAATTACAACGAATATGAAGTGTTCAAAGGTTGTAAAACACCAAGATTTTATGTTACCAATTGACAAGGATAAAACAGCCCACCCAATCCAAATCTGGTTAGTCATTGAAGAAATCATAAAAGATGAAATTTGGGAAATTCCAAAGAGGTAAATTTCAAAGTCACCCGTCCAGTTAACATTTCTTTGAAGAAATTGAAAAAACAAAACCCGAAAGTCAAAAATTACAAAGAGGAGAATAGAATCACCTGGGTGGACAAGAGAAAGGCAGGCAAATCAGGGCTGAAAAGGGGCGGGGCATGAAAGAGGAGTCGGTCGCAAAGTAACTGCTGGTGCTTGAATTGGCAAGTGCAGGAGAGGCCATGGTGGCGGCCAAGAGCTGGGAGAAACACCTGCAATCTGAATCAGGGGTATCATTCTCTGTTTTCACACGCTTGTTTGACGAAGTCAGAATCCGTTTGTACAGAAACACCAAATTGTGCTGAAAAGATGAAAACGTGAGATTTGGGGTGAAGGGAAGGGGAATGAAAATGCAAATGCATGTTGACTGGACGAAGTCAGACATGGGAGTGTTTCTTGGGCTCTCTCTAGTATAGCTGCTGTTGTATTGGTCTGAACTGTCTGGGCTAGGTCTTCGTGCAATATTACTGGCACTAGCTTATTTACCAGCTAGTCTACCCGCAGAGGTAGAGATAGCAACATAAGAGAAAGCAGCGTCTGGACAAATCCAATCAGCCAACCCCCTCAAGGTTTAAATCTATCTAAAAATGACCCAAAACCTATACGCAGCTCTGTTCTAAAGCATGAAAGAGTTTGAGACACGAGTTCTAGAACATTATCATGGAAATAAAGAAAACAAGCAAGAGAGAAAGCAGATAAGGAATCAAAACCAGCATATGAGAAATTGATTAAGGGTAGAAAACAAACATGCCTGATACAGTCTGCATAAAGAAAATTGATTAAGGGTAGAAAACAACCATACCTGATATAGTCTGCCTACACTGCATCAGATAATGAATATGGAAACGGTAAACTCACAAAAGAAGAAATGTAAAATAGGGAAAAATGACTTGCATTCAAAATAGAAGGAAAACTGATGTGTAGCCACCACGACATAGCCAAACTTACATGCAAGGTGCCATATGAAACCTCCCTCAAATGACATGTACTCTTCCAAACTTCCATGTTTGAAAATGTAAAACTTACACACGGTTTACTATAGTTCTGTTCATTGCAGATCGTCAGAACACCTGACATGTCAGATGCAGGCTGTTCTGTCTTCATTCTACTCTGTTCATGATTGGGCCTGGATTTGGTGACTGAGTACTATTAGAAGCACAGTTCCAGCTAGCATTTCGAGAGGAACTCCATTTGAATCTCCTTCAGAACAGCTATCATTGTGAGCATACGTGGTTTCTTTTCGCAGGTTTTCCCTTGTGTGTGCCAGATGGTCCTACCCACTGCTGTGACAACAAACCGCCTGGGGCAATATAATTGTAGATCCATAGTTTTCGAGAACAATATAATCTGATCAACAGAGAAATAATTTCATCTCCGTTTTCACCCGACTGAAGGGATAGGAGGCAAAAATTGATTCATTAGCACATGACCATTTATGATTTTCTTTTAGGTTTTCTTAATTCTAAGTGGAATATATTCAATAACGATATGATATCTTCGGAGATTTATTTTTGTATGCAAAGATTTTCATAAATATTTGTGGCAACTTCTTAATGTTCTCTGCAGCAGATAATGCTATTTTCCACTTACGACTATGGTCTAAAACTGTCTTATTTGATTTTACTCTTCTCTGCATTTATAATTGTTTTCAGGTACATGATCAGATCCATGAAACTGATTATTTTGTTGATGTTGATTTTGACACATCTGACAGAAGTTCCAGTTTCTTAGGGCTATGAATTGTTGTCTTGTAAACATGAAATGTTCTTTTGGTCTCTGTTGTTGAAAATATCAGTTTTCCATTTTGTTGTTTGTTTTTTTCCTTGCTAGAATGGAATCCTACAATGTGATGATCGTTTATAATTTAGGATGTCACACTTGTTTGGCACGTAAAATAAATATTATGGGTTCTTCTTTGCAGTATTTGGTTTTGGCTTCAAACCCTAGACTGTGCATAGCACCGTTTACTTCACCCACATCATCAAGACTGCAGAGCCTGCATTTAGTGTTATGGTCTCTAAGTTTCTCTTCGGAGAGCATTTCCCATTGCCTGTATACATGTCATTGGTACCAATTATTGGGGGTTGAGCTCTAGCTACTATTACAGAGCCCAGTTTTAAAATGAGAGGCAGATCATTGGGACGTTAAAGCAGTCATTTGATCTAAGGAAGATAATATTTTTCATGACTAAAGCGTTGATATAAACACAATGTTGTGTTGCAGGATTCTTGGACTCCCTTGGTCTCAAAACAACACCTAGAATTGCCCCCAACTTTAGAGACGTTTGATGCTTATGCTTATGATTCAATTTCACTGACTCCTGCTACCAAGGGCATTGGAGAATTGAAGGTAAATGAAATACCGACCCTGCATCTCATCCATTTCATGACCACTTATTGATTGAAACGCTACCCTTTTAAGACTTAGCAATGGTATGTTCTTCGCAACCCCCGTGCCACTCATCGTAAATCTGCAATCCCATTTTTATGCACGAGATGACCGACTAGCATCAGACTTCTTCAAATACCTTTAACCCCTGGCAAACACCCAGGATTGGCACGGATGGATGAACCGATGAGCAAACGTAGCAGCACCTAGGCCCTAAATAATATAGGGGCTTCGGGACTACATTCAGGCTAAACTGAACTTCCAGGGAGCATGTGGCAAAATACGGCCAGGGGGCATGGCGGGAACACCCTAAACTCTTCTAGTAGCTATAGTTTAGCCTCAGCATGCTGTTTTCATGATCAGCCCAACAAAGAACCAAGGAATGACATGTATTTCACTATTGGCACCTTGAACCTCGAGAACCAAGACTTATCCACCGTTAGCCCAATCGAAGGAACTATTATGCATGCCTATGAATGGTCTCATTAGCTATGTTAACCCCTTTTGCATTTGTCATGGAGGGTACCAAGGTTTGGGTTCTAGGTTAGCACAATGTTCTTCAGGCTATTGGTACTCAATTTGTGTTGTCTCTGCATCGTCCCCAGGAGCGCTTATTTTAGACTACCACTTCTAGTAGCTGGAGCCCTACTATTCTAAGGGGTACCAGCTAAGGCTTTGCACCAGGTTCCTTACTTTAAATAGCCCTTTCAACAATACCACCATAACCAGTAGCATCATAGCCAGAGGCAAAGACATCAGAGATTCAAGCAACACCGATTGACCTCGCTGACCCAGCCCCATCGGTATCAACAAAAACATCTCAAAATAGAGCAGCCCAAATAGGGCCTGCTACTGCTGGGTCTCGAGATGAAAGGGATGCTGCCGTAGCATCTTAAAATAACTGCAACAAATACATCACGAAAACTCAAAAGAAAAATTTAGGGCAAAAGCTATAAGAAAAATTTAGGGCAAAAGCCATATACGTTACAGAACATTTAAAACATATTGTATTCAGATTTGGGTAAAAAAACTGCAGGAAATGAACTGAAAAGGAAAATTTAGAGCAAAACCCAAAGCCACAGAGATAGAGAATATTTAAATTAGAGCAAAAGCCATGGACGTGAGAAAACACCATTTCTTACCTACAAACAAAAAGATATTACATCAAACCCCTTGCTCGAACCTTAATGCTGATAATTACAGTTGAAGGCAATGTCTTAAAATTTAACTCTGCATTCCGGTCGCACAACCGACGTTTTCCTTGGATCACATAACACATCTGCACAACTTTTGTCCCTGGAAATTTTCACTCTATTTCTTCATTAGTTCTGTTTTTGACAGAGGCTTTATGTGAAGTCTTACGTTTCTTACCTGTTGTCTTTCTCCTCGTGTGGACGTTGCGGCTAAACATTGCTTCTGGGTTTCTTTAATCTCTGAAATGCTGGATATGAGGTGTATATACACAATGTGTATCCACACTTGACGGTGAGCATTGGTGTGGAACGTGTGATCAATCATATATCAAAGATGAAGAAAATATCTGAAACTATCAAAAGATTATAGAAGCGAGGAAAAATCTCAAACGACTTCTCATGGAACACTCCTGAGGGAAGCGAGGGAAAATCTTCACGGATGATTCCAGAACAAGAGTTTAAAAACATTAGAAACCAACAACAATAATAAAAATATTGTCTTGCTGCTTTGTGAATAAGAAAATAATTAAACCCCCACGAAAAAAAATTTGAACAACCTACGAGGAAAAAAAAAATTCCTTCAAAACATAAAATTAAAAATTAAAAATTAAAGAAGTGCCAAACATTAGAAATGATGTTTTATTTTTTTTTACAATGCATAGTTTTCAACACAAATTAATAGGTTGAATTCTACCAAACATAAGTCTCCGCCTATATATGAGGTGATGCCTTGCCAGAAAACTGCGAGTTTCAGACTTGGACTCAACTGCTGAAGGAAAACGATGCCAGTATACAGGAAATTCAATTGCCAATGCTAAGTAACAATCCAGTAAAAGAGAGATTGATATTGCAAGGGGATCGATCATTACCAGAAGATCCATATTACAGAGTGAGATACACAATACACGGTCCGTGATATATATATATTGCAGATAGATTCATATTGATATAGATATACACACAGTGCAATATACATTCACAGGCAGTTATATATTAACAGGCAGTCCAATATATACTCAGGCAAATATATCTATACATACAGTCAGATCAATTATATAGACAGATATGAACAAATAATTACATTACAGAAGTTGATACGGAAGCGCTTCCATTGCCCAATTTAGCAGCAGAACTAGGGCTGTATTCGCACCTTTAAATCCGGTCATTAGATATCGTTCCAAGTTCGTCGTCGCACTTTTAAATCCGGTCATTAGATATCATTCCAAGTTCGTCGTCTATCAAAAAGTCGCAGAGGCGGATTCCAAGGGCATTGGACTTTGACAGCAAGTATATTTCAGAATTGGCGACATCAAAACTCCAGATCGAACATTGAAACAAGTCCAGATTTCATCACAACCAGTCAATCCTAAACATTCGAGCATCAAATGTGTATTGAAATCCCTTAATTCTGGAAATAAATCAGATCATATAGAAGCTCGAAACACCCCAGATCTAGTTAGGAAATTCAGAATTTTCGTCATTGTCAAAAAGGGTTTTAAGTGTGGATGAAATTCTGATGATCAACACATACACAGGCCGGCAGTCGACAGCTTGCAGGGTACTCGGCGGTACCACCCAAACAGATAAGATCATCAATTACAGAATTAAAAGCAATCTTGCTGGGTGCCCTGTTTATGAATCTACCATAATAAGGTTTGAATTAGAAAATGGTGCAGTCTCAACAGTTTGATGGCGACATGCCTAGCAAGGCTTAGAAAGAGGATACCAGCAATACTGGTTATTCCGGCTACTGCTTTAATTGTTGGTTTTATGGACACCAAGCTGTGGATTGCCGGCAAAAGAATGTAAGTTCTCCAAGCCCTAACTACGATCATCTTAAAGCTTTTATCGCCAAGCAAAAACAGAAAAGTTTGGATGAAAGAAAGGATTCAAAAGAGATTTTGAACCATAAAGAGACAGATCCGTTGGTAAATAAACCTACCCTGGGATCTAGGGTTTGCACGAACAAGAAATCTGGAAAATGCACTACTACTCAGCTTCCAAAAGTCTTCACTGTAAAGGATTTAGATAGCCAGTTGATTCGTTTTGCCAAAACAAAGTATGCACTGCAGAATTCAAGCAACCCCGGGGTTGTGGGGGCCCTAAAACCCAGAGCTGAACGGCTAAGCAATCCAATGATCCCCATTCTGCCTTGGGGAGAGGGGGTTTTTCAGTGGCCCAGGTGGATCCCGGGGTTGCTAGGTTGAAAGAATATGAATGGCAAGAGGTAAAAAGTAAGAAGAAGGTAAGATCACATTTTATGGAGAGAGTGGAGATTCCTCTGAGTAATCCTTTTGATTCACTGAGATTAGACAAGATCTCTCCAAACATCAGCTCTTATTCTCCCCCCCACATTCATAATGGGGTTTTGGGAAGGAAGGGAAACTTTATGGATGAGCATCACAAACATACCAAGCCAACTGGATCAAATCCAGTTCACATCCCCCCTTCCTTTACTAAAACCCTAAGTATCGGATCAGGGTATGCTGCGACTGGGAATTATCAAATTATTTGAGAATTATCATTATAAAATTATTTCATCCACACTTAAAACCCTATTATCAAATTATTTGAGAATTATCATTATAAAAATAAAAAATATAAATAAGTTGATAATTTGTAATTTATATTTAAGAGTATGCTAAATCATAAAAGTTTTTTCTTTAAATTTTAAGATGCAAATTTACCTAATTTGTTTTGATAGATTTTAAAATCATTACAAGATTATGTCTATAATTTCAACCTAAGGCTTCATAGTGAACTATAATTTGAGAAAATACCATTAAAATTTAAGCAAAAATCATTTAATATATTATAAAAAATTCACAATGCTCATCTTTGCATGCTAACATGTTTTAGGAAAAAAAAATAATAATAATCTTTTGGGGCATGCTACATTTTTCATATTTACAAGACATCAATCTCTACATTCTAGTCTCTATGAACCTTGGTTATTTATTGTGCATATAATCTAATTATCCATTCTATCATGATGGTCATTAATATGATTATATTTGTAGTTACATTTCTATTTGTATTTACTGTAATATTCATAGAGGTACCAATAGAAACATATTCATAATTGTATAAAATTTTGAAATTCAATGAGGGACTCAAGAATCTTTGAGGTCATGAGCGTGAAACAACATCACATGACCAATCTCAACATATTCTTAACAATATAGTACTGTGAAATTCAACGAGGAATTGAACACTCCTTAGGGTCTTGGGCATGAAACAGTGTCATAGGACCAATTATAGATAAATTTAATCAACTCCAATTGGGTGTTGACCTATAATTTACATCCAATTATATACAAAGTCAAAACTTTCACAAGTAAGCTACCCATTGAATATCATGGGCTTGTTGTTGGTTCTATTGACATTTTACTAACTTTGTTACTCTTATACCCTTTAGATTGACTATTAATCAATGTCTTAAGGATGTCATCTTCCAAATTACCAATATCTCTCTCATGGAAAATATCAAAAGATTTATTACTGCAAACCTAAATTTTCTTCCTCTAATATCCATGTATCCATATTATTTTATTTCACATAAAATCCTTAAGAATAAGGAAGATACATTTCCAAACTCTTGTAACAAAGGAATGACTTCAAAAAGAGCATCTTCATCCAATAATCTCTCGTCACGCAAACTTTGAATTGTTTGTTTTTCTATAAATTTGTACTAGGAAAACACAACCACATACAATTAACCATAATATTGTCATTAACTTTATGCTAACAATGCCTATTGAATCCTTGCCCTTTTTCTACCTTATTGAACATACTTTCAACCTTTCCAAATATCCTCTTTTTACATAAGGCAGGGACTACAGCTCTTGTCTTTTATTTAACTATTAAGTAACTTAATAAATTTATTTATCTTTTATCGTTGTTTCTTTTTATTTTATATAGTACTTGTCGGAATTAATTATAATTTTAGCTATATATTTAAGTACTTGTGGTATAGCTTCTAGCTTCGCCAACTCCATTTTCATGGTGATTTCAAGGTATGCTATCGTGAGTTGGTTGTCTATGCAATATACCATCTTTTCTAAACCTTCAAGTAGATCTTCATTAAAGACAAAGTTAGCAACCTAGATAATGTGATCTTTACTTTTACCTACGAAGACCGAGATAGCTATGAATTGTCCGATGACCGCTTCATTGGTCCTGAATATAAATTCATTATCGAAATAATAATCTCCTAAAGCTCTCTCAATCACTCTTCTTGCTGCATTCGGAAGAGGATTTAGGATTTGATTCCATCTTTCTGGTAAGACACACCCTTTGAACGCCATTGCTTGACTCCCTTTGGATGCAAAGGCTATCAGTCTCGATTCCATCTCAAGAGGAGGCTCAAAATTTTCAGGAGTTGAAGTGTAAGAGGTTGTGTAGAAATACATCGAAGAGCAGTCATGTATATAGTCATGAGAATGACACCAGTATATCTGGCCTCCTGTCATCATTATCACCTTGCGTTGTTCCATGATTATATAGCTTGAGCACGTTCTTCTATTCTAATCATTATGTATTACTCCTAAAGAGACAGGGGTGATCTGGATCATCTGGAAAGTTCTCACCTATAAGGAGATTGTAGAGGTCATGAATACTTGAGCAAATTATTTATTAATTGTGTAAATTATTAATTCTAGATTATATTAACAAGGACATGATTCTTAGTAATGCAGGTTTAAGGCATCATCTAAAGCATATAATCATAGTGTAGGGGTAATCATTAAATCTACACTCTATTCACAAATACTCTGGAGTGATTGGATTGAGCTAAAAAAGCTAGTAGCATAGATTATTACTAAGATTTGACAGTTTATCTAACTATGCTAGGAGGAGGACCTATATGTTCGAGAAGATATCCCACTGGGATCTATACCTATTGCCAGGGGCCGAAGGTAAAAAAAAAAAGTATCTAAAGAGAAATCTAGTCGGCAAAGGAAAAACTTATTATCTGCTAAGTTAGGGAGAGGATCTTAAGAATTATAGTCTACCTACAGAGAGAGGACTATCCTGATCTAAACTAACCTTCCTCTATTTCAAATTTCTAAAGATTATAAACGACAAAGCTACTACAATGGGGTGTGAAGAATCAAAGGTAAGCGATCATACAAGTACTAATCCTAAAAACATAGGGCTCTTAAGCTTGTGGGATCTAGAGACTGCTAAAAAAGATAGACTAGTAGTAAAGGGGATAATATGAGGTATTTCAAAAACTCATAAATTGTGCCTAGTATACATACATTTAATAATGTAAAATGCTTTAGCTATCCTTTCTCTCATTTTTTCTTCGAAATAACATATTGCTATTATCTTTTATTTAACTATTAAGTAACTCAATAAATTTATTTATCTTTTATGGTTGTTTCTTTTTATTTTATATAGTGCTTGTGGGAATTAATTATAATTTTAGCTATATATAAATACTAAATTTGTTTTAATTAATAGTTATTCAATAAAAATGAAATCAAGAAAATTAATTAAATTAAAGATTATAATGTAATTATAAGAATCTTTATATTTGAATGATAATAATTAAAATATTTAAAATAATATTTAGTAGCCTTTAGTTTTATAATTAATTTTAATTTATATCTAAATGTAATTCTAATATTAATAAATGTATTATAATTATTAATGTAGTAATAGACAATTTTATTTTTAATTATAATTATTTTAATAATATAAATTATAAATTGTAATTAATTTTATTTAATTTTTATGTTAATTTAAATTATTTTGCAAAGCATAAAATAAGCTTACTTTAATTTGTAATGCAATTTTACAAGCTGACAAATAGGTGTTAGTTTGTTATTTACATTATTATAATTTAATTTATGATAATAAACATAAAATATAACTTATATTTAATATTTATATTTAATATTTAATATATATATATATATATATATATATATATATATATATATATATATATATATATATATATATATATATATATATATATATATATATATATATATATATATATATATATATATATATATATATATATATATATATATATATATTTTGAATTAACTATAAGGAGATCAGAAAATCAAAAAGTTACAACTAGAGTATACAGTAGGAGAGGCACTACCTCACCTACACAAGTTAAGGAAGAGTTTTACAGAAAGATACAATATATAAAAAGTAACATATTAAGTAAGGACAACATTGTTGTCATCAATCCAGGCGGTCCAGCCCCCAGGGCCTTCCATCCAGACAATGCTTTTCTTATCTTGGATTTGCTGCAGCATCGCAATCTGTCGATTGGTGGCATTCTTGTTGCTAGTGATCTCCTTGGTGAGCTTTTTAAGCGTTTCTTCAAAATTGAAGAAATTATCCATGTGATTCCTCCAGTCATATCCATCTTTTAGCTCATAAAGAAACATGGTAGAATGATCCGTACGCAGGAACCTTTTAAGCTTCTTCTTTTCCAAGGTCATGTTAACATTCACCTGCGAGGAAATTTTAAAGTGCATGAATTTTCAAAAAAACTCAGTAAGGGATCTAGGGGAGTCTTGATACCTCTCTTCATTTCTACATTTCCAAAGCTACCAGAGAATATTAGAAGAAAGCATATGCCAAAAAATATTCATATCACTTTTAACATTATCAATAAAACCAATGACGATTTCAAAAGTAGTAACACCCATAGGATAGTAGATACCAAACATTTGCCAGATACTTTTGGCAAAAAGTGTAGTCAAAAAGAATATGTCTGCTAGTTTCCAAACCCCCACAAAAAGAGCAAAGAGGGTTACTGTTATGATCCTTCAGAATAGGCAGTTTGTCGAGGAGCAGTAACCATTTAAAACACTTGATTTTGGGTTCAATAGGAGCCTTCCAAAGTCTGTTCAGATGTTTCTTCCACTCATTTTCATCAAGGTTAGAGTACCAAAGTCTATTAATATGACCAGTAATGTTGTTGTTAACAACAATAATATTATAGATGTTTTTAGCTTTAAGATTTTCTAGAACGGTACCATTCGGCCACTTCATCTTGAGAAATCTTTGAGAGTCAACATGGCAGCAAATAGGCAGCTCTTTGCTAGCTTTGGAAATTAGATTATAGGTCTTCTTTTGAGAGGGAGGAATATTGTAATGAGAGCTAATATCTTCCCAGCTAATAAGTTTATCATTCTCAAAAAGGGAAATGAATTGAGAAATTCCCAGATTGTTCCAGTGCTTGGTAGAGTAGCCTTGGGAAAGGGCAAGAGGTTTACCAGCAATGTGCAAATTCCACCAAATGGATCATTCACCGTAGAGGTGATTTTGATCAAAGAAGGCTCTATTAGTGATAAATTTTTTAGTACGTTCCCAAGCTTTCCAAATAGTTTTGAAGACTGAGGATCCCTGCACAAGAACAAGGAAGTCACCCATAATAATATCACAGAAGGGGATATTGTTCTAGGTTCTAGCTTTTTTAGGGAACCCTCTTTCAGTATTGCATCTAATAAGGACCTTCCAAGGTTCTTCACCCTCCAGCGAGTGAAAGATCCATTTGGTGGCTAAAGCAGTGCCTTGAGATCTAATATTCTTTAGGCCCAATCCTCCAAGGAGCTTGTCAGCTTGACACCAGTCCCATTTGACAGCATGAAACTTATTATTACCCTTCCCATCAGACCAAAGAAAGTTCCTAATGGTCTTTTGAATCTCCAAGATTTGATAATTATTAAACATCCAAGCAGAAGAGTAGTAAACATTATAGGAAGAAAGAATTTTTTGACAAACCTAGACTCTGCCAACAAGAGATAGGGACCTGTTGTGCCATTTGTTGAGTTTATTAAAGATCTTATTCTTCACCTAGAGCCACATATCTTTAAGAGAAGGATCAATGGAGAAGGGGATACCCAAGTAGCGCACAATCCTATGTAGGCCTCCCCAAAGGAAACCAGAGTTGGAAAACCAGTTAGGGGGTTGATCAGCCCAACTAAGGCAGATGGATTTGGATTAAGATATACGAGAGCCAGAGCTAGCACAGAAGGCATCAAGCTTAGCTTGAAGGGCATTAAAATTGGCCTCATTAACTTGAAAAAATAAGGAAGTATCATCAACAAATTGGCAATTTATAAGATCAGCTTGATTGGGAAGGGTTATACCTTTAATAGCAGGGGAGAGAGAGTTGTCCTTAAGAATGTAAGATAAGGCATCAGAGGCTATGACAAAGAGGGCAAGGGCCAAGGGGAAGCCTTTCCTAATAGATCTACCAAGAGGGAAGGGGGTAGATAGGGAGCCATTGACTTCAACCTGAGCTGAGGCATCCTTGAGAAGGATCTTGACAAAGTTACAGAATATAGGGGGGAAGCCAAAAGCTTCTAACATCATAAGGATGAAGTCCCATTCAATACAGTCATAAGCCTTTTCAAAATCAAGGAGTAACATATCAGAATTTTGATTCGAGATCTTGGACCAATTCATGGCTTCCCAACTAGTAATAAGATTTTCAAGAATGTAACGCCCTTTGATGAAGCCCGTTTGAGTGGAGTTGATAAACTTCAGGAGAATGGACTCAAGCCTTAAAGCCAAGATCTTGGCAAGGATTTTATAGGAAACATTGAGGAGGGTAATAGGTCTCCAATTCTTTAGGAGAGCCTTGTCTCCCTCTTTAGGGATAAGTTTTATGATGCCTCTATTAATGAGGCAACCAAGAGTTCCTTTGTTGTAGGCATCTGAGTAAAGATCATAGAGATCCTTGCTAATCCAGTCTAGATTAGATTTACAAAATTCACTAGAGAGACCATCTAGGCTAAGGGCCTTGTCGTTCTTCATAGTATTAATAGCCTTTTCAATTTCTTCTAGGGATATATTTTGATTAAGAAGCTGACTGTCATCAGTGGACAAAATATTGGGGATAAGATTTTTATAACAGTGTCTGAGTGTCTTAGCTTCAGCAGAGTCCTCAGAGGAAAAAAGATTACTATAAAAGTCAGAAAAAGCTTCTTTTATACCCTCTTCCTGAGTGATCTCTTGATTCTGCACAAGAATTCTAGTAATAGATTTGTTAGCTTGCTTTTGATTGAGCAAATTGAAGAAAAATTTAGAGCCTCTGTCACCATTTTGGATCCAATGAGCCCGGGATCTAATCTTGGCTCCCTTGATTTTAATTTGCTGATGGTTCTTGAGGTTGTTACAAGCTTGAACAACTTGCACACAGAGAGTGATATCTTGGGGAGAAGACTGAATATTGGATTCAGTGGAGTGAAGTTTAGTAGAGAGGGTCTTTTTAGAGTATTTGTGATCCTTAGCTTTCTTTTGACCAATGGTCTTAAGGAGGTTGTGCTAGGTAGAAATATTGTTGTTCCAAAGGTCAATAGGAGAGAGGGAGGTGAGGGTATTATGGTTAATAATTCTAATGAGCTGAATGGTGGCAAGGACATCTTCATCTTTCAGGAGAGAGTTGTTAATAATGAATCTTGGGTTAGCAGCCTTCTGAAGAGAATGGGTATTATTGAGTCTGATATAGGCAAGGATAGGGTGGTGGTCTGAAAGAGAGGTGGGTGAAATAGTAATCATATCCCCATAGTTGTCAGGGAGGAAAGAGAAGAAATTCTTATTGGCGTAAAATCTGTCAAGCTTGGCGTAGATTCTAGAGGGATTCTGCTGAAAATTGCACCAAGTGTGGCAAATGCCATTGTGGTTATTAGAGTTTCCAGTAAGCGGATTGAAAAGGAGTTTAGAAGATTTGAATCTATTCTAGTAGAGACTTTCTTGGTCTTTCCAAGCAAAGGGAAGACCACCGACCTTATCTTCCTAGTTTTCTATCATATTAAAATCACCCCCAACAATCCAGGGGATATTGGGAAGCTCAGAGAACCAGTTCCAAAGGCTCACCCATTCTTTGTGGTCATTGGAGGCGTAAATGGAGCATATACCAAAGAGATTAATATTAAAAGAAAGGGTAACCCACACAGCCCTATTGCAGGGAGAGACCCCTTTGTTAGTAATACAGGGGGCCCATTTGGGATTAATCAGGAGGTCCACACCTCCTTTACCTCTGGTGTGGTTTGAAAGGACCTTAATGGCATCCTTCCAAATGAAGTTCAAGTTACTTTCAAGGATAAAATCAGTAGCTTTAAGCTCTTGCATCATTAAAAAATCCATATGATTCACAGAATCAAGGAAACACTTAATGACATATTTCCTATCCGGGGATTCAAGCCCCCTAACATTCTAGGAAATACAATTCATGATTAACTTTCTAAGAGAAGGGGACACTTAGGGTCTGTAGACCCCACAATATCCGTGTTCACAGAGGGTAAGCCATTTTTACCACTTAATTGTTTATTCTTGGATCCTAAGGGGTGACCCCTTTTTTTTATTGGGAAAGGATGGATTTTTCATCCAGACCTTCATTGTTGGAGCCAAAGAGCATCAAGACTTCCATGTCAACTACTTTGGATGGAGGGAAAGCTGAAATAGGTGGCGAGGCGATGGGCAAGGCATTAGAGGCAAGTTGACGCGTGAAGGAAGCAGTAGGGGGGAGTTCTGTGCTAGGTGGCGAGGCGTTGGGAGAAGCATGGGGAACTGGAGGACATGTGGAGGAAGCAACAGGGATGACCTCAAGGGTAAACCCATTAGCAATTTCTTTGAAGACTTTCGATGGGAAGCGGAGAGACTCACTTTTACCAATATTGTTAATGGAGGGGTTATGCAATGGCAGATAGGATGAGTAGTTTGGAGTATTCAAAATAGCCAACGAATGAGACAGAGGAGAGGCCCTAGGCCTGGGATTGCAGGGCAGGATACCAGTTTTCCTTTGGCATTTTTTCTTTTTGTCCACGAATTGGAAACCATCTTGAGAGTCTAGATCAACGAAAACCTGGGAGGAAAAAACCATTTGGGAGGAAATAGCCATGGCATGTGATGTAGCAAGAGCAACAAAATTCTCAGGTGGTGGAGGAGTAGCTTGAGGAGCAGGTGAAGGGGCGGGGGGTGGAGGCGGTTGAGATTTGGGGGGGGGACTTTTAGAGATAATCGAGCAGTCCTTCCTGAGGTGTCCTTCATTCTTGCAGAGGAAGCAAACATTAATTCCCCCTAATATTTCAAGAGGGTAGGAGAAGAGTTCATCACCAAGATTAATTTCCAAAGTAGCAGGGATTTCAAGCCCCGGTTGGAGCGCAATCAAGGCTCGAGCATTCATGTGGGGTACCAATCTGGTAGTATCATCCATCCTTATGAGCTTACCCAAAGGCTCAAGGAGATGGGGGAGAAATCTCCAAAGAAAAGGGGGTACATTTTTAATAATAAGCTAGCGAGGGGCTGAAAGAGTGAGAATTTCATCATGTATAGCTTCGGGACTCCAGGCTAGGGCGCAGAAGGAAGATGTTCCAACCGTCCAATATTATTTCTTAAGAATAGCTTGTTAAGCCTCTGAACTATTAAAGAATAAAACAAATAAACTAGTTTGAAGTTGCCTACAAAATGAAATATGAAATCCAAGCTTTAAGTTCTAATAGTTATGGAACCAGTCCTCTAAAAATTTGCGCGGAGGGCATTTCTTAATATCAATAGCAGCGAAAAAAATAGCAGAATCCTTTAATCTATTTTTTCCTTAGTAATTTCATTGACCATATCCAAATTAGGAGAAATGGAAAGAGGGTGCAAGGGAACCCTAGATTCCTTACCAGTTGTCTTTGTTTCATTTCTGATATGGAACCTAGCACTAGCGTTGACGGAGAAGGCAGAGATAGCTTTGGAGAAGGACTTCAGTTTGACAGTCGAAGTCGCAGGGCAAGGTTTAGGCAAAATATTCAGATCTGGCTCCATAGGAGCCTTAGTAGGCTATGAGGCCATATGAATGGCCTCTACCGAGGGGCAAGTTTCAGACATATAAATTCAATGCTAATAAAGGAAGGAGCACACCTGGCATGAGGAAGGAGTGCGAACGCCGATGGAGACTGAAGAAAGCATGAATGCTGAAAAAATGCAGAAGTAGATCGCCGAGAAAATGCAGAAGCTCTAATAATCCAGATCAATCAAATATATATATTTAACTTATATTTAATATTTATATTATATAAAAATAAAATATAATTTAATTTATGATAATAAACATAATAAAATATCAATAATGCAATATGGCTAAAAAAGTGGAAATAAAATTGTTCACATTTCATATTCCTAAATTCTCGTGTATAAGACCTCATTAGATCTAGCGAATCAAATATTAGAGAAATAATTTTTATAAATTATAAACTTAAAAAATAATATAGATAAGAAGGTAATGCAAAAATTTTCAATTAATACTCAATTTGATTATTTCTTCCTAAATATTAAAGTCTAGAATAATTAAGTCTACATTTTTTAAAATTTAATATATTAAAAACTCAATATCTTTAAATATTCACTTCAAATTTTGAATCATTAATAAATGTTTGGATTTTATTATTTTTATGTTTATAATATTTAAAAAAATTAATTAAATTTTTTAAAAAATTATATTAAAAAAAATTACAAACTTCACTATAGTAAAAAAACCACAATATCTAAGTTTATTTATAAAATAATATAGATAAGAAGGTAATACATAGCTTCTTAATTAATACTCAATTTAATTATTTCTTTCTAAATACTTAAGTCTAGATTTTTAAAAATTTATTATATTAAAAATTTAATATTTTTAAATATTCAATTCAAATTTTAAATTATTAATAAATGTTTAGATTTTATTATTTTTATGTTTATAATATTTTTTAAAAATTAATTAAATTTAATAAAAACTTTTATATAAAAAAATTGCAAACTTGCAATATTCGGATTTTTAATTAAGATTTATTTTTAATTTTTTGGATGAATTTTACTTTGAGAACAATTACATTTTTTTTGCAATGTTCAATAGAAAAAAAACCACAATATCTAAAATAATTAAATAGAGGATGTTATCATTTATCTTAAAAAAACTCCCTTCACACTTATACATATTTATTAATTTTTTATTTTTTATTTTTAAAGCAAAAGTGGGCTAGCCACTAAATATATTTATTAAAATCTGATTCAAAAAAGTGTTCAACCGGAAAAGAACCAGTAAGAAAACCCAACATCGTCGCAATATATACAATAATTGTATCATCAAAATTTACAATTGTTTTTCAAAAATCTAAAACCCATATTACAAAAATGAGATAGTACTTCCTCCCCTATTCAAATATCGCAAATGCAATATCCTATTGTCCCTATTTTGTAAAATCACTAATAAGTGCATATTTTCAGAAGTTTAATTATACTACCCTGCTGGTGCATACTGCATTGTCACCCAATATACAAAATTTTCATCCAGATATACCAGATTACGACAAAATTACAAAGTAACAAAATAGCATCGACATGCTATTACTCCTCCATGTCATCGCACACAGACCCATGCTTAGTAGTCGAGTCTAATTCCTTGACGCTGCACAGAGAGTGTCCCCATCCATATTCCTGTTGCAGCATATTGTTAGTCTCCCATCCATATTCCTGTTGAAGGCGAAACCCCTCTGTTGGGAAGCCCCAGAAGATCGAGCAGTGCGACTCCCTTTCTCTTGAGATTTTCTTCCAGCTGGTGCCCCAGTGCCCGCGCCGTTACCTACAAAGTTGACTTCAGCAGCCGACGGCTTTGCTTTTCAAATGATTTCTGCATCGCCTCGAGGGTAACCATAATCTCATGTTTCTGCATTAGCTGGGATCGTGTAAACAAACCACCAACCAATGCATTTCTTCATAATATCCAGCCTCTGTTGCACACGCTCTGAACATGCCCATAGTATTAAATCCTGCAACAGCTTCTCCATTGTTGGATACAGCTATCAGTCCACCTTTACCATCTTCTAACCTCTTATTGATAACATAATCAACAGAGTCCCGAAGAGATAAACCCTTGTATTCCATAAGGGCTGCCACATCTCTTGCAACTGTTGCTCTTATTATGGCTTCACCTTCACCTGTGGCTGAAACTGCACATATTTCATAGATTTTTTATAAAAAAATATAATTTATCTTAAAAAACCACAACATCTAAGATAAATAAATAGAAGATATTACCATTTATCTTTAAAAATTCTTTTCACACTTTTAAATATTTATTAAATTAAAATTATATTATTAAAAAATAATAGAATTTCAGGTAAATATAAATAATATAAATAAATAGAAGATATTACCATTTATCTTCTTTTATTAAAAAATAATAATTTTTTTAAATATACCAAAAAAAAATTACTTTTCTCCTAAATATTTATGAAAGGAAATCATTTGCATAACTTAAAATTTTATTAAAATAACTCATTTTATGTTAAATTTGCAATAATTTGATTTGATTTGATTAGGTACATAGCATGGAAAATATGCGTTGAGTAGGATCACAGTAATTTTATAGGAGGGAAAATTGGCAGAACATTACAAATACAATGTAAGCAAGCACAGACAAGAGAGTAAAACAGACTATTCAATGCGAACGAGTGAAAAAAACAAGGGACTATTCAATAAAACACGGCAACTGCATAGACAAGAGAGTAAAACACACGGTAGTCATAAATTTGAATGTACAAGTGTGGAAAATTCAATGCAATGCCGTGAACAGACTTTGTATTTGCTCAAAAGACTTTGAACAAGTGTGGATATTTGCACAACTTCAATAAACACCACATATTTCAGTCAATCTACAAGTGTGGGAAATTAAATGGAACTCCTCTTTAAACAAAGTGAGGAAATACGCATGACTTTAGTGAACGATTTGGATAATTTCAATGGACGAGATTTCTCCCCACTTTCGCCCAGCGGAGAGTTACGATTATAAACCATCCGTAGTCACCATTATATTCTCAAAGAGAGACTGCAAAATTGAAGGAAGAGCAGAGAAGTGTTGTGCAATTTGCAATGAAGATTGTGATGATGATGATGTTGCCATTAATAGTAACAATAATGATAATGATGATGCCCTGCACCTCCGCATGTCATGCGGATGAGAGGAATTCCCTGCTAGATTTGAAAGAGGGCCTCAACTTCACTTCTTCTTCTCATTACACCCTGCAATCATGGAAGGGATTTAACTGCTGCGCGTGGGAAGGAGTCACCTGCCACCAATCACAACCAACATCATTTCCTTGGATCTCAGTCCTCAATCCCTCAATGCCTCTTGGTTTACTGATGTCAATTCCCCCTAGCCGTTCATGTCGTGGAGGGAACTTCGTGGGGGACTATTCCAACTGCCGCATCTGGAGCACTTGGACTTGAGTTACAATGTCTTCTTCCCTTCTCTTCACATACCTTCACAGTTTGACAAGCTCAGCAATTTGAGGTATTTAAGCTTGTACCACTCTAACTTCAATGGTCAAATTCCAAAAGAGATCGGTGATCTATCCAACTTAACATATCTTAATCCGTATGGTAATTTTTACTTAGATGGCTCTATCCTATTATTTTTAGGAAATCTGTCAAAGTTTACAGATCTTGACATGGGTTCTAATTCTTTGAGTGGCACCATCCCAACATCTTTGAGTAGGCTGTCAAAGCTCACATATCTTGACCTGAGGTCTAACTCTTTGAGTGGCACCATCCCAACATCTTTGGGTAAGCTGTCAAAGCTCACAGATCTTAATTTGTATGATAATTACTTGAATGGCTCAATTCCATTATCTTTAGGAAATCTATCAAAGCTTACAAATCTTGATTTGAGTTCTAACTCTTTGAGTGGCACCATCTCAACATCTTTGGGTAAGCTGTCAAAGCTCACAGATCTTGACTTGAGGTCTAACTCTTTGAGTGGCACCATCCCAACATCTTTGGGTAAGCTGTTAAAGCTCACATATCTTTCCCTCAGTTCTAACTCTTTGAGTGGGACCATCCCAACATCTTTGGGTAAGCTGTCAAAGCTCACATATCTTTCCTTGAGTTCTAACTCTTTGAATGGCACCATCCCAACATCTTTGGGTAAGCTGTCCAGCCTAACATATCTTAACCTACCTTATAATTACTTGAATGGCTCCATCCCATTATCTTTAGGAAGTCTGTCAAAGCTCACAAATCTTGACCTGAGTTATAACTCTTTGAGTGGCACCATCCCAACATCTTTGGGTAAGTTGGCAAAGCTCACAAATCTTGACCTAGGGTCTAACTCTTTAAGTGGCACCATCCCAAACATCTTATAGGTAACTTCACCAAACTCACACAACTTGCTCTTAACAACAACAAATTAAGTGGAATTTACACACTTTCCTTTTTTGATAAAATCCCCAATATTCAAAGCTTGTATCTTTTAAGGAATATGTTGACTATAAGATTTAATGCCACTTATATTCCCAATTTTCAACTTGAATTCATAGATTTGGGATCTTGCAACATAGAAGGGGACTTTCCATCATTCATTTCAACTCGATACTCTTTAGCATCATTAGATTTGTCTCAAAACTCTTTGAGTGGAAATATTCCTGATTGGCTCTGGGATTTTAAGTCCCTTTCTTATCTCAACCTTTCTTCTAACCAATTTGTAGGTAATCTACCCTTCAAGCTGTTTGGAATTGAAGTTATTGATTTGCATAACAATAAGCTACAAGGAAACATTCCTTTTTTTTAGGGCCTGTTTGGTTGGGGAAGAGGAAAATGATGCAAATCATGGTTATCCATAGCCTGGTTATGCTTTTTTGGGACTATTTGGTTTCCCTGGAAGATGGATTTGTAAATCCACATTCTCCGTTTGGTTGTCAAATTGAAAATAGGAATTGGAATTTATGAAATTCTCATTCTCTGTTTGGTTGAACATTTTCGAATTGGGATTGGAATGCAGGTCTCCATATTCTCTGTTTGGTTCTGCACTTCGAATTAGAATTGGAGTTTGGGTCTCCATCTTCTTCGTTTGGTTGTTCATTTCGAATTGGAGTTGGAATATGACATCGATTTTGTTTTTAAATTTTTTTTTAAAATTAATTTATGATTAGTCCATTTTGATATATTTATTATATTTTATTGACCTATGTTAGTTATATTTATTATATTTATTTATATTTATTATTTATTATATTTTGTCAATTTATTATATTTATTTCAATTTTAAATTTTAAAGTTAATTGAACTTGAATTTGTGTATTTAATCCATCATAAGAAATCAATACAATGAAAGTAAGAAGATTGCATTGCTCGATAATATAAAAATTGTATTGCTTCATATAATCATATTAATTTTACATTGCGATTTGGATAAAAAATAGATATTCGGCTATGGCCGCAGAATCAAAACAAAAAGTAGTAGGATAACAATGCAGAGAAGACAACGTATCCACATCGCATCCATAGCGACTCTCTGGATAGCTTCCGCTCTTGCAATAACACACCTCGGAGCCTTGCAACACTTGCAATCATCGTATGCTGCAGGTCTAGATGCATGTGTTGCTGAAGACGTAGAGTGGGGTGTGTCTCCATCAACCCACTAAAAGAAGCCACACCCGCCACCGTTCTACAAATAAACAAACGTTAGTATCGTAAACTATCATTGTTGTCCAATGTGCAGATAAATATAACCATATTTAATAACCTTTTTCTTGTTCACACATGTCCAAAATTGACGATCTGGGTTCCCCTGTGTTTGCGACCTCCTCATGATGGCGCACACTCCCTCGCCACACTCACCAAAAAGGTTTCCTGCCATAGCCATTACCATTGCAACCAAAAAAATATTTACCGCTCACGACCATAATTAGAACAAATTGGAAAATTAGAGTAAACAACTAATCAAATTGTAGATTGGGAATAACATTATCCATAAATTGGTGGTGTGAAAACACACCGTTGTGTCAAAAATCCACATTTGATGCCCTCGTGTCCCTGATTCGACGACCAACTGTCAATCCTACATATACATTTTATCGCAGCACGAAGAACAATAAAAAAAATGCACCATGGAGTACCATCAGAATTTTGTACCTTGAAAAAGAAAACATTGGATAGCTTAGTTTTATCCATCATATTTGTTGTCTTAGAACTGTCTATCTTTAGAAATGTGTAAAACTGGAATGAATTAAATCAAACGCTAAAGATAACAAACACAAAAAAAATGGTAGGCATTAGCGTAAATAATTGGGCTTATAGAAAAATCATAAGGACTATTGAAAGACAAAATCAAAAAATTGACAATTTTCTGTTGAGACATCATTGCAACATCTGAGCATTCATCACTTGGCACTCCTTGGTTTTACAATCAATAATAAAAAATAGAAATAAAAAGAAATAATGGGGATAATTTTAAAAACATACATACCATATCACCTTAAAATTAACTGTCAAAGAACAAACTGTGTATACCAGGACCCAAGCATCATAAGCACAAATACAAGAAAAGGGCACACAATCAATGGGTATAACAATTGGATTGAAAATGCAAGAAACGAGCAAAATGACTAGAAAAAAATGGCTCACAAGTGTGATTCGAAACATTGATGAAAATACTTGTAAAAGAAACCTTGATGTTTTAATCGATGTTGAAACATGAGTGCAACATAAAGCATGGAGATCATTTGAGACATAAACTGAAATGAAAGATAAGACAAACTGAAAAGAAAGATCGAGACAATAATAAAGTATCAAGTGTTTTCTAAAGGCATGAGATGAAAATGACAAAATATAACAACAATATAGAATGAAGATAAAGTAATCTTTGCATGAATCATGTATCCAACTATGCATGATCATAATAATCTAATTATGCACGATCATAATCTAACTGTGCATGATAATAATCTAATTGTGCAGGATCATCTAACTGTGCATGATAATAATCTAACTATGCATGATCATCTAACATTGATAATAAGCAAACATTGTGCATGATCATCTAACATTGATAATAAGCAAGCACTGTGCACTAATAGATATTATAATTTAGGAAATAACCAAATTAATACATGACAAGATAATTTAAGATTAACCAAATTAACAATGATAGAACTAAAGCCACAGTAACAAAGTCCCAATGAAACACCAATATAGAAATATAGCAACAGTATTTTAATAGATCCCACCCTCATGCATCTGCGGATCGACAAATTCTATCTATCAACATCAGCTGGTCCTCATCAGTTTCCATGTACACAAACCCATTGAGGATGGTTGGCTTGTTCATCAAGGTCTCGTAGACCGTGATCGCATCGTTGCTGCTCACCTGAGGCATGGCTTTCAAAGTTTTCCATGTTCTACCTAACACGGCTTGTTCCCAGGAATGGTCGACTATGACAACCTGAGGCTCTTTAAGGCCCTCTATTAAGGTCTACATTGTCTCACAAATCATATCCAAGGAAGAGGTCAAACTTTCCTTCCTCTTCGTTGCCCTCCTCTGCGATGATCCTATGCTCGAACATGATCGGGGAGTTGCAGTCTCATTTGACTGCCCAAGGATATCATCGTCCAGACCAGGCTGAGTCTCAAAAGATGTGCCACACTCAGGCCCATCAGCATCAGCATCGGCATCAACATCAACATCATCATCATCTAACTATGTAGGGCGGTTATAGTGCCCTTCCTTGGTCTCGCTAGCAGTTGTTGTGCCAGTCCCATCAGCGATGTCATTGCCAACAATTATGGCAAGGTCATTGTAGTATGGGAAAGATGTTCTTCTGAACATCCTAGCTGATCTGTACTCTTGAGACTACACAAACACCAAAAAATTTGCATTGGACTATCAGAACATGCACAACAAAAACCAAATTTGCATAGTTAAGAAAGCGGATATAAAAGTCATGAAAAGACAAATTTACCTCGAAAAGTTTGTCTCAAACTGAATCCGCTACCTCCACGGTCTGCGTTGCTTCATTCCAACCGAGGCCGCTTTTGCTCTTCAAGTCTCTCACAAGCTTGAATCCTTGCTTCCAAGTTTTCAGCTTGTTCTTGAATTGGTCTTTGCTTAGGTTCAGAGTCAACTCCACATTGAACTGCCTTTCAATGGTAGCCCACACTTGTTTTTTGAAGCCACCTTCACATTTTCTGCCAAGGTGGACTTGGTCAATGAGCAAATTGAGGAAAACCCTTTCCATATGTTTGGTCTAGATCATTTTCTTACTGGATGAAGGCTCTTCCAACAAAATTGGGTCTTGAGCACTGCCATCAATGCTCATGAGTAGCTCGGTCATTGCCATGTAGTAGTCTGCACATGGCTATCAATGTTAGGAGATAAATACATACAAGGCATCGTATAATCAATATTATAGAACAAGAACAACATCACTAGGATAAAAATATCATTTTAAAGGAAATTTAAATGAAATACATCAAGGACTAACATCAGAAATATGGAGTTCTCAGCAAATTTTTTGTTCTATTGTTAAGGGTGGGCTTATGATCTTCATCATATGGTAGTCCTTGTTGTATTTCATTTAAATCGGGTGTCCCTAATGCACTAATGCTAACGAGAACCATACATCACTAGGAAAATTAGAATCAAAAGGAAAACATACAACCAAACATCCAAAGGAAAACATACAACCAAACATCCAAAGGAAAAGATATAGCCATACATCAAAAGGAAAATTAGAATCATGTATACAAGGCATAGTATAAGGAAACCATACAACCATACATCAAAAGGAAAACATACAACCATACATCCAAAGGAAAATCAAAATCATGTATACAAGGCATAGTTAGAATCATGTATCCATCAAAAGGAAAACATACAAACATACATCAATATCTCTGCATATGTCATCCAAAGGAAAATCAGAATCATGTATCCATCAAAAGGAAAACATACAACCATACATCAATATCTCTGCATATGTCATCAAAAGGAAACCATACAACCATACATCAAATATCAAAGGAAACCACTATCCTGCATAGTCATTAACCAACAAGAAAGTACAACTATTATCTAGGTCTATAGTCTTCCCACATCCTACTCGCTAGGTCATCCCGAAACTGTGACCACTCAGTTCTATTCTATTGAGAGAAGCCATATGTTTGTAACACTGGCACATCGACCTAACCACGATCACGATCATCCTCCTCTTCCACTTCCACCTCAGGTAGGCCGTCCACTTCCATGATGTAATTGTGAAGTATGCAACATGCCAAAACAATATAGGCTTGTGTCATGATATCATAAGTCATTTCATGTCTCAGGATTGGAAAACGCTGCATCACAATACCGAAGGTGCATTCTACTGCATTTCTAAGAGAGGCGTGTCAGTTGTTGAACAACTCCCTAGCATTTTGTATTGGGTTTTCTCTTGAAAATTCCTTCAAGTGGTACCGTGTAGGTCGGTAAGGAGCGAGAAATCCAGGGGCATTCGGATATCCCGCGTCCACTAGATAATATTTTCCTATAGAGAGTTAGCAGAGTGTTAGTACTAAATACATATTGTGTGCCCTTTAGTACATTAAACTATGATTTGGCTTACCGGGGGGAACCTCAAGTGGATCTGCTCTACTTAGAGTTGAACCTAGAACATGACTATCGGCAGTAGACCCTTCCCAGTCGGCAAGAACGTATTGGAACGTGCAGTTAAAGGAAACTGCAGTGAGCACATTTTGCGACAGGTTCCCTTTTCTATCATGATATTTACTCTGCTTCTCAATCTCGACAGTGACTCATATGTGTGTTCCGTCTATAGCTCCAATGCAGTCTTGTCAAACATGGTGTGTATGGGAAAATGCAAAATCAGCCTTTGATATGGTGGGGAACACTATACCAAACAACATAATCAAAAGACCAAACAATGTACCTTGAAGTACGAAACCATACGAGTGTTCCCAGTAATTTCAAGAGGAGTGCCCGGTCTAGGCGGTTTGAAGTAATCTCCATGAAGTGCTAAGATGCTCGTCAGTACCTTGTGGAAGTACCTACCGACTGTCTCTCTGAAGTGCCCAAAGTTATGGGCAATCTTGCAGTTCTGAAGATTGTGCCCAAGAGTGTGGAGGAACATCACTAGCTATTCATCTATTGTCAAGTGTCTGCTATCCTTCAATGTTCCTCTATGCCTTAATATCATAGCTAGTTTAGAGAAGGCAACCTGACTCATCTGAATCTGATCATGACAATCAACTTCAGTGGAGTGAACAATCTCTCTATAAAATGAATTGCCTTTTCGGATTCTTTTCCCTCTGTTGCTGCCTTCTTCAGCTTGTATTAGTTTGAGCACAACAACCAAGGCACAGAGACAAGTGATAATCCAGGTGTATGTGGTCTTCTTAAGTATTTGTGCATACACTTGTATACTGTCATCAAGATCCATCAGTGGCCTGAAACGTGGACAACAGAAACATTGTCAGACATGACTGTATATCAAGAAATGAAGAATGGGAGTGAGCAATAGTAAATGGAATACAACAAGGACTACCAACTGGTTAGGATCATAAGCCCATAAAGAATAATGCAAGAGTACATACCTATATAGATACAACAAGGACTAGCTATGTAGATGCAAGCACTATGCATGATCATCTAAATTGCTATCATACATATATACATATAGGCATACATGTATACATACATATAAAAATAATTCTTAATTCAAATACGGATTTCATTGTTACTACTGTATTTCATTGTTTGAGCTACGTTCTTTTTATGTGTCTGTGAGAGTGCAAAGTAAAAAGTTTGAGATTTAGGTTCTAAGTCATACATATATACATACATACATACATATACACATACATGTATACATACATATATACATACATGTATTGGATCCAAATTAAACCATTTTAATTTGCCCGTCGGGTCCACTCCACTCCACGATTTTGGAGATAAAACTTGTTTGTAATTCTTGTCGGGTCCACTCGACTCCAAGGTCTGGGTAATATGTATTTCTCTGCATACATATATACATACATACATATATACATATGTACATACATATGTACATACATACATACATACATACATATGTACATACATACATACATATATACATACATACATACATACATATATACATATGTACATACATACATATAGACATATATACATACATTCATATATCAGTGCAATCCTTCAAATAGAGGTGTCTATGTTTACTAAAATACTATAGTAAAAAACACAACTATACAAAACAAATTGTTTACTAAAATATTATTTATAAATTATAATAGTATTAAAAATGGACTAATGTAGACCAGTTATAAAGTTACAAATAGACTCCACCTTCAAATATAGTTATAAAGTTCTTGATGTTAAACAGAAAACACTATACGATAACAAACCTCCAACAGTTCTATTAATGCCTAGAGGAGCAGTGCAGAAAACTCTCATATCCAACTCTAATTACTGGTTGTTTGCCTCTACCCATCATTCCTTGATTGGCATGGGACGCCTTGCACCAGCTGAGTGGTCATCTGAATGAACCTTGAGGAGAAACAAATCACTATGTCCCCACATCATACCCATGAAAATAATTTATAGGATAGCCATAGATGATGCATACCCTAGGTCTTTACTTAATACAAATCGGGAGTATCTTTTACTGATTATAGAGCTAAGCTTGGCATAAGAGCTAGCTACTGAGTCAACTCAAGATGGTGGGACTAAGAGAATCTACAAGGGCATAGGTACAGGTTTGTATACCCCCTAAGATTTAGCCTATTCCATCCCTTCCTAGATGATCAATAGTTGGTCAATCCCATGGTCCACATAAGAAAATATGCTCCATCTTGTCAGAGAGCATGTTCTACCCATAGAATGTTTTAGCCATAACCCAAAGTTTCTCTTCTACCTTCTACCTGCCCATAGAAAAGATGCTCCATCTTGTCAGAGAGTATGTTCTGTATATGAATAGAGCAACTAGGTGCATTGGAAAGGTAGAAGAGAAGCTGAGATGAGATAAATCAAACAACATTTCTATACTTTCAAAATTGTTTTATATGAGAGGGCAGTTTGTTTGTAGAGATGAGCTCTTGAAGTAGTGATGAAGATGGAGATGAAAAATGGAGGGTAGCCATCAACAGCATTGCAGTGGATTATGATACCACTTTCACGAACAAGAAAACTAATGGCGATTCAAAGAGGGACAAGAAGGGAAAATCCAACAGCCTCAAGTTATATCAGTCTCGAGTATGCCTATTTTTCAATCCTCTTGTCTTTGAACTGTCATGAAGAATTATAACTATTAGATATGTTCTTAAAACTTGTTTCACCTTGGAATAACTTGCAGTTTGTGGCTTCTAATGTTGTATTAAATTTTAGGTTTCTTCCTAAGATTTGCAATTCTGAGTTGTACTCTAATGTATTAATTATTGCCAAATTAGTATCTCACTACACATTCACTAGGGTTTTGGGCTGCAATATTGTGGCCAAGGGACTTAGAACCTGAATCTCAAACCTGATTAAATAAGCCTGCTTGAATCAGGACTTTTTATACTCAAACTAGCAGAGACCATCAATAGCTAAACATAGAGCTCTTGCACACAATGTTTACAGGTAGAACTAAGACACAAGATGTCATCAGTATGGTTCCCAAGCAATGCAGGAGCAGTAAGCTGGTTTATATTAGAATTATTTTGTATTTATGGTCCCCCAAGTTTTATGGATGAGGATTTTTAAAATAGGTTTTTTCAAGGCTATTCTTTAGGGTATGGCAGGAGATGGCTATGAAAAAATAGTGCAAATCTTAAAATATAAGAAAATCTCAAATGCTCATATGATAACATTGATTATGCATGCATCACAGACATCATAGAACCTTTACAAACATGGATAATTGAATAGGAATTATACACACATACACATACTTAATAACATGCATGGACAACTCAAAATCTTATTTATTAGTATCCTATAAAGGGAAAACTAGAACATAACCAATTATACTTTATTTTAACCATACCTCTTTGTTGATAAGTTTGATAGTAGAGCGTGTAGTTTCAAAGGCTTCAAGAAAACTTCAATAATAAATCCCTCACTTGATATGCACACCAGTTAGGCATCTCTAATACTCTATTTTGACTCTCATATCCATGTGTATATACATAGACACACACATACACATCATCCATACATATATGTACACACATATACATACATACATGTGTGTATACATATAATATTTATGTATATGAGCATGCATGTATGTGTCTAAATGCATATTTGTATATGTGCATGTATGTATGTGTATGTGTGTTGAGCTATAAATATAAGATGTACATAGATGTCCATGCACGTATGTGTATATATGTGCTTGTATACATGTATATTCCCAATAGTTAACATACTCCAATGGTCAATCTAGAATTATCACCATCCATATTCTGATATATGAATAGAGAACTAATACGTTAGTTATGTTTCAGAATGTGTCATAGGGAGCATAAGTCAATGGAAGATATAAAAGACAATACTAATGTTTTTGTCAATTCTTGTGTTAAGGATTTTAGGGAAGGTAATAATTGTTTTAACATGGTACAGAAGAACACATCTCCTCAGTCATGGATACTTGTTGAATATTTCTTGGGGTTTAATATCTAAAGGAATCTGTGACTATTTTTGTCAGTGAGGTTGCTTAATTTAATAGATCCTACAAGCAAGTAGAGTTTCCTTATTTTCATGACATGAGATCTTGCAAATTTACCTTAAGATCAACTATTGGAAAAGTGTTGCATTGTCCAACAATCCATCGGAAGAACGTAAGTGCAATTCATACTCTGATATCTAGGATTTGGAACATATGGGAAGCCTTAGCCATAGGCCTATACATAACCAATAAAAGAGTAAATAATTGGTTATGGTTTAGATTGTGTCATACATGATAGGAGGTATAAGTTCAAGGAAGAAATAAAAGTAAAACAAAGTACTAAATTTTTTCTCTGGTGGTGTGTTCAAAGAATTGATGGAAGGCATTTTAACATGGAACAGACCAAATCCTCAGTTAGCTATATGCACTATTGGCAAGAAAAGATGGAGGAATTGATTTGGCTCTTAGTTTATCAACCAAGCTATGAATTCTTAAATAATGGTCATAGTAATGATATTTTAAGACATTTTTTTTCTATCAGTCAAAAATCACTTCACAGTAATGAAAATTAACACTCATTCTATTCATAATTCAATCCCTTTAAGGTTCTATTATTCCAAAACAATATAAATATATTTCTTTATCAATTAATCCTACCCAGATAGTAATTTACAAATAAATCTAATAGTAAATAAGACGATATGTAAATTCCTTATTAATCATTTCTCTAAAAGTTGTTTTCCCATATAGAATATTATCATGATCGCAAACATTAAAAATACTCAGAATATTCCAACAATCATCATGCCCAGTGATAAACTCATTCATCTGCTGTAATTTCATCAAATGTACTCCAACTAATATCACAATTATATCTAACATTTCACTCAACTACCAGAATCCTCCTTAACACTTTTGCACTTAATCAATAATCAACCTTTTTCTTTCAATTACTCTGACAACATTAACCAGATACCAAAACAATTTCCAGATTCTTATATCGACTTATATACCTTTGTGCAATTTCTATTTAAAATAAAATCTTTTCTAATGCACCTACTGAACTAATTATTAAATAGGACAATGACAACTTACACAGTTCAAATATTACCAGAACACCAAAAGAACATGATTAACCGCAACAGTGGACAACAAGTTCTAGATTTAACTTATACTTAAACTTTAAAAAGGAATCCCCTACAATTATGAAACAATCTTCCCCAAGCAGTGGTCAATACAAACTACTAATTCAATCCTAATTCCTGACATTTAAAAAAAAACCAAGAATCCTTTGTTAACTAGATTAACAAAAAAAAAATGATGCCAGGGTTCAGTCTCCACTTCCCCGGCCATTCTAAGGATATCAGATTTTTTTTTAAAAATGACGCCTAGCATACACTAATAGGTCTCTCTAACTCAATCAAAAAAACAAAATTTAAACCACGGCAAGATAAAAAAAAGGGTTTACGATTCAAAGCCTTATCAACATACCAAAACTCTTCACTATGGCTATAACGCTCACCTACAACATACACATTTTGCAACACAAGCTCTGTCATTCAATTACATAGCCCAACTAGGTCTAAACACACAACCACAATGCTATGAGAACATAGCCTAGACATGTCATAAATGAGGTACTGATGCAGGAGCATCCTGGGTGTAAGAGCAATCTTGCATCACTCAAAAATATTTATGTTTTTGTATTTAATAAGGGCTATCTTGTGAAGAGCTGCTATTTATGGAAACTTGCTATTTTTAGTAAGTTGGTCTTATGATCTTGGAATGTTTTGATTTTACATGTGGAGGTTCATCTCAGTCATATCAGCTTGCTAGCAAAGTTTCATGGCTAGATCAGGTCTAGTTTTGAAGATATTGAAGATTTTCGGCATTCACAGCAGGGTACAGAAACTTTGAACTTAGTTTTGAAGGCTTTAGAGGCGCTGGATGAGGTCAAAAATTTGGGTGATGAGCGCTTTGTGCAGGTCAAGCTTGTAGAGTGCTTCGTTGGGGTTATAATAGTCAATCAGGTCAACTGGTGATGACTTATGGTCTCCGGAAGTCGGGCCACCTAAAATGGCAGAAAATAATTTTCTTTCAAAACTTCTGTTCGGGTTTCAAAAGTTATTTTGAGCTGACTTTGATGTAATAAATTGAAAAATAAAATAATTCTAAGTTTGGTCGGCCCTCAGGGCTAAATTTTTGGAACCTTCTCAGGTAGTGGAAAATGCCTATATAAAGAAAGCCCGTAGTGTTGTCTAGGGAAGTTCTAGGTAGTAGATCTGGGTATTGATTCGAGGCTTGTCCTATAGAATATTGTAAGGGAATGCCCATGTGGCTTTGCATATTGTAATTCTAAAAGTTTGTAATTCCACATTTGTGGAGATAATAAGAAGCCAATTTTTTGTTCTTGCATATTGTTGTTGTTTCTCTATTTCTATTAGATGTTTTTGGTATAAAGGGGAGCACCCTTCATCAAGTGGTATCAGATTAGGAGTTCCTGAGTGTGTAAACAGATCGCCGATTGTGAGGAAGTTTGTACCAGGACCGTGGTTTACGATTTTTGTGTAAACAGATTGCCGATTGTGAGGTAGTTTGCACTAGGACCGTGGTTAGGGTTTCTGTGTAGACAGATCACCGACTATAAGGTAGTTTGCACCAGGACCATGGTTAGGGTTTCAGTGAGAAGCACAAAAATGCCTCCACGAAGGGAATGTGGTGGAAGAGCTGGTGTTGTAACACCTGAGGTTAGGGAACTGCAGAGACAAGTGCGAGCATTGCAAGAGGAGATTCATAGAGGAATGAATCTTAATGTCAGAGATGAAAGCGAGGATGAAGCCAAAGAAGAAGATCAAGAAGGAGAAGTTAAAGTTGTGAACTAGGAGGAAGAAAGACTTTTCCGAGCTATCTCAAAGATTGGGAAGAGACCTAAGATTGAGGTCCCGACATTTTCTAGAAATCTTAACCTAGAAGAGTTGATGGACTGGATCAATGAATGTGAAGAATAATTTGAGTATGAAGATATCGAGGATCCTAATCGGGTCAAGTTTGTGAAGGCTAGACTGAAGGGTCGTGCGAAGATCTGGTGGCAAGAGATTCAGTTGGAGCGAAATCGAAGAGGAAAGGATAAAATCACAAGATGGGGGCAGATGGTGGATAAATTGAAGTGATAGTTCATCCCTGTTGATTATGAGCTTGACCTACTAAGAAAAATGCAAAGTTTGAAGCAAGCAAGAAGATCTGTTTAGGAGTATACAGAGGAGTTCTATCGAATCCTCATCAGAACAGGCCATGCATAAGCTGATAAGGAGAAAGTTGCCCGATACCTTAATGGGTTGAGGCCGAGCATTCAGGAGGAGTTGAATCTGGTTCGAATGAACAGTATTGAAGATGCATACCAGTTTGCCCTAAAAGTAGAGGAAAATTTGAACAAGAAGTTTGAGAGCAGACAAAGTGGAAGAGGTCATGATGGAAGATCCAGTGGATGGTCATATGGAAATCAAAATGAAGATCCTAAAAGGTAGGATGAGGCCAGTAACAGTCAGAATCAGAATTGTTTCCAAGATCAGAGTAATAGAGATCAGAGAGGAAGAGGAAGAGGACAAGGTTCAGGAAGAGGAGGCTTCCGTGGAACATGTTTTCACTGTGGAGAAGAAGGTCATAGGGCATTTGAATGTCCTCAATGCCAAGGAAGAATGGATAGGAGGAATGAAGGCTAGGCCAGAGTTACATATGTAGATGAAGATGCTAGATCATCACATTCTGAAGATGATGAAAGAGGAGAAACACTAATTAACAGAAGAGTCCTATTGAGTGGAAAAAATGAACCTGAGCAAAGGAGCCTATTTCACACTAGGTGCAAGTGTGAGGGAAAGTGTTGTGATATGATTATTGATAGTGGTAGTACTTATAATTTGGTGTCAAAAGAGATGGTGACAAAATTGAAGCTCAAGAGGTAGAAACATCCACATCCATATTGGTTTGCCTAGATGCAGGATGATCACAAGGTCATGGTTAGTGAACAGTGCCTAGTAAAGTTCAAGATTGGTGGTTACCAAGATGAGGTACTATGTGATATCATATCTATGGATTCATGTCATATGTTGTTGGGTAGACCATGGTAGTTTGACAGATGTGCTGTACACGATGGTCGTGCGAATACCTATTCCCTGACAAAGGATGGAGTACGACATAAGCTAAAGCCATTGAAGGAGACCGAAGAAAAGGTATGTGGTAATGCAAGAATAACATTTGTTGATGGAAGAAAATTCTTAGATGGTATGAGGCATGAGCATGTGTGTTTTACCTTAATTCCAAAGGCTGGGAAAGAGGAAGTAGAAGATGTATTTGTAGAAGTTGCAGAATTATTGAATGAGTTTCAGGATATTGTATCTGATAATGTGCCTGATGGATTACCACTAGTAAGAAAGATTAGTCATCAGATGCACTTGATTCCAGGAGCCAGTTTTCCAAACAAGGCAGCACACAAAATGACACTAGCAGAAAGTGAAGAGTTGAAGATAGATTTGAAGTTTAATTCATCACATCATCCACAAATTGTATATGGAAACAGTTCAAGAAATGCATCTGAATTGAGAAAGATAGATAAAGGAGAAATAAGTAGTGCTGAAGCTGAGGATTTTGCAAAACACTTGAAGAACATCCATGAGGAGGTGAGGAAGCATATTACCAAGATGAATGCACAGTATAAGGCTAAGGCAGATGAGAAAAGGAGGTATAAGGAATTTCAGGTTGGGGATGAAGTCATGGTTCATTTGCGGAAGGAGTGGTTTCCAGTTGGTACATATAACAAGCTGAAAATGAAGAAGTTTGGACCATGTAAGATATTGAAGAAGCATGATTAAGGAAATGCATATGAGGTAGAATTGCCTAGTGAGCTGAATATTTCACCAGTGTTTAACATTTCAGATTTGACAGAGTATCATGAAGGAAGTGTTGAAGATGAGATCACAGCGGCATAGTGGAGTATTCCAGCAAGTAGTTCTGATATCAAGGAGATTGAAGACATACTGGACAGTCATGTTGGCAGAAGCACAAGGAACGGGACATATGAAGAGTATTTGGTCAAATGGAAAGGATGACCTATTGAAGATTCATCATGGCTAACAAAGGAGGAGGTTAACCGTCTTGGTTTTCCTCTGCACACCTGAGTCGTGATAGGGTCACTTCTCAAATTACCTCGAGTGTCTGATGCAGGAGCATCCTGGGTGTAAGAGCAATCTTGCATCACCCAAAAATATTTTTGTTTTTATATTCAATAAGGGCTATCTTGTGCAGAGCTGCTATTTATGGAAACTTGCTATTTTTAGTAATTTGGTCTTACGATCTTGGAATGTTCTGATTTTACATGTGGAGGTTCATCTCAGTCATATCAGCCTGCCAACAAAGTTTCATGGCTAGATCAGGTCTAGTTTTGAAGATATTGAAGATTTTTGGCATTGGGAGCAGGGTATAGAAACTTTGAACTCAATTTTGAAGGCTTTAGAGGCCCTAGATGAGGTCAAAAATTTGGGTGACAAGTGCTTTGTGCTAGTCAAGCCTGTAGAGCACTTCGTGGCATTTCTGAAATGGGGTTATAATAGTCAATCAGGTCAACTGGTGATGAATTATGGTCTCTGGAAGTCGGGCCACCTGAAATGGTGGAAAATAATTTTCTTTCAAAATTTTTGTTCGGGTTTCAAAAGTTATTTTGAGCTGACTTTGATGTAATAAATTGAAAAATAAAATAATTCTAAGTTTGGTCGGCCCTTAGGGCTAAATTTCTAGAACCTTCTCGGGCGGTGGAAAATGCCTAGATAAAGAAAGCCCGTAGTGTTGTCTAGGGCAGTTCTGGGTATTGATTCGAGACTTGTCCTACAAAATATTGTAAGGGAATGCCCATGTGGCTTTTCATATTATAATTCTGAAGGTTTGTAATTCCACATTTGTGGAGATAATAAGAAGCCAATTTTCTGTTCTTGCATATTGTTGTTGTCTCTCTATTTCTGTTATATGTTTTTGGTATAAAGGGGAGCACCCTTCATCAGGTAGTGTGAGTCTTAAGTGAGGGGTGGAAATGTCCAGAGAACCCTAATCCAAATTAAACCCATTTTAATTTTCCCATCGGGTCTTAAGAAAAAAATGAAAACCGTACCATAGATTTTCACAGAAGAAACATACATGTTGAAAGCAGAGAGCAGAGAACAGTCGCAGAGAATGCAACCCAGTGTCGAACGCTCAAAATGTAGAAACAACCAAAACGTAGAGATTACAAAGCAACCCAGTGTCGAACGCTCAAAACGTAGAAACAACCGAAATGTAGACAAAGCAACGAAAGCAATGAAACTATGGAGTCGGGCAGGATTACAAACCCCAAAACCATGGAGTGATGCAGACTCGACAAGAATTACAAACAAGTTTTATCTCCAAAACTGTGGAGTGGGGCGGACCCGACAGGAAAATTAAAATGGGTTTAATTTTGATTGAATCCATGGAAATGAAATGTATTCCACCTCTTAAGCCGAAATTCTGGCGCCCAAGTTTTTGGGCAAATGGGGTTTCAGGAATCCATGTTCACATTTTAAAAAAGGGTCACCAAACAAGGAATTGCACCCCAAAACTGGGTTATGGGCCACATAACCCAGTTTTGGGGTGCAACCAAATGGGCCCTTACAGAATGTGATCTTCTTGGATCTTTCAGAGAATTTATTTGATGGACCCATTCCACATTCTATTTGTGAGTCAAATTACTTGCAGTTTCTAGACTTGTCAAATAACACGCTTAGTGGAAAGATTCCCTTGAGTTTAAACCAATGCTTTGCATTATCCATGTTAGATCTAGAAAAAAATAATCTCACAGGCACAATTCCAAATATTTTTGGTAACATGATTTCTCTAGAAACATTAAAATTGGGTCTGAATGGGCTAAAAGGGAGCATACCATCATCCCTTGTGAATTGTAGTTATTTGGAGATCCTAGATGTGAGGAATAATAATATTCATGGGGGCATTCCTACTTGGATTGAAAGCTTGAAAAGTCTCCACATCCTAATACTAAAATCTAGCAAACTTGTTGGCAACATACCTTCAGAATTATCAAACTTGCCAAATCTTCAGATATTGGATATGTCAAGCAACAAAATTTCAGGCGGTATTCCAAGTGGCTTTATGAACTTGACTTCAATGGCAAATCAAATGGAAAGCACAAAAACTCTTGAACTAAATTTTATGAATGTGAGAGTGACTTATATAGATAGTATAATCATTATGAACAAAGGACAAGATATGAAGTATGAGAGAATCTTGAGATTAGTAAAATGTCTTGATCTATCAGATAACAATTTGCTAGGTATAATACCTCCTGATATTGAATCTCTCAAAGGATTGATAATTCTCAATGTTTCAAGAAATATAGTACCATTAAAGCAAGAACAGTAACCCAAAGAGAACTTGGTCTTTCAAATTCGATCAATGTTTTGCAATTTTTTGTACTATTAAATTTCTTTTCATTAAATTTTGTTTCAAATTTGATTTTAGCAATCTGACATGAGAGAAGAGACAATAGAGCACTTTTTTTAACCAAGATCTTCTCTAGTATCTGGGATTCTTGATGGTTTTATATATATATAGCTTGGAAGAAAATTATTTTCAATATATAAATTTGATTAAAATAATTTATGTTATCAATATCATTAAAGTTTTAAACTCTAAAGGAAAAATAGAAAATTCATTTTATGTTAAATTTGTAGTAATTTAATCTAATTATAAGAAATATAATTTTATTGTTAACACATTTAATTTCATGAGGGGGAAAACTTGCAAAGCAAATATCATTATGATTACAATTAAAATGTAAGAAAACAAAGAAGACTATTTAATGTTAATGAGTCAAATAAAAAGAGTATTCAATACAAAGCGACTAGAGTGGAGAAGATTTCTCCCTCACTTTCGTTAGTAGAATAAATGTAGAAAATGTAGAAGAAATACAGTTATTACTTCACTTATTCTTTCCTTAGATTTTATGTCATGGAGGGAGCTTCATGGGGGCCAAGTTTGATGTTACTTTTGTGACATAATATGAGGATTCTTAATCTTTAACCATTAGAGAATGTCTTCTTCCCTTCTCTTACCATCCCTTTACACTTTCACAAATTCATAAAATTGAGGTACAAATTTCAATAGAGACTGGTAACATGTATAGCTTATCTCAATTTGTATTATAATGATTTAAATTGTGGGACTTACATTTTAATTCTTCAAATGACACCATTCCAACATCTTTAAATAAGCTATCAAAGTGCACAAATAACCTCACCAAACTCTCATAGCTTGAGGCCATTAATAATTTTGGATTTTCTATTCTAATTTGAGTGTTGTGCTTCTCCCAATCTGAAGTGCAAAATCCTTAAAAATTATGAATGGTACTAGTGATTCTCTTTTTAAAAACATTCAGAAAAATATTGTATCATATAAGATAAGATATTTTGTGATCATCATCTCCAGTACACCTATTTTCAACATAGCATAAATGCCATATTCAAACCATCACTAGAGAATAATATGTTTAGTTCACAAATTTGCTCTATGTTCTAATTCTTTCTTATCATGTTGATGATTTTGTACAATTCTAATACAAAGTCTCTACAATTCTAATGGAGGCTATCTTCATGCATCTTCTGACCAGGTTTTAATGGCAAGTCAACAATGTCCCAATTGGAACAAGTCAGTAGTATCTTCACATAGTGGCTTCTAGAAATAGGCATATTGATTTCAAAACTTTTGGTACACAGGCAAACATAAGTCTATCATGTAATTTTAAATTTTTTTAGCTAAATTATGTTTGGGGATTTGTATATGAGGGATTTGCAATTGTAATCACCATCTTTAGTTCACAATTTCTGAGGGAATCCATCTGTTGTGTCCAAGTAAGGAGTGAGAGAAAGTATGTTATTCTGTCCACTTGCTGGTTTAGGACATTCAGTTAATGTTTCAAATTGTGAAGAAATGAAATAGTTCTCTGAAATAGTATTCTATTTTCTTGAGAGTGTAAAACAAACAACTAGTAAATTGAAGTCAAACGCAAGATTTTGAAGAAATAAGGAAATTGGTTTGCTATAATCTTTTTAATGGACAATAATAGTATGTGATATGTTTCAAGTTTTTTTTTTTTTGCTTCTTGTTGGATTACATTCTTAGGAAAAGCTTTCCTGCATGTCAATTAAACACATAAAATATAAACACATTTTCCCGAGAAAAAGATTGTTGAAAAATTAAATAGGTCTTTTTTGATACTTGGGAGAGGCATTGCAAGGCACAACATCTTGATGTTGAAAAATTAAGCAATCTTTGTGAGGAAAGCACAAAATTCACAAGAATTTTCAGAATTGATTTGAATTGCTTCCACTTTTGTTATCTACTATTTTAGCATTTCAAAGTGTTGTCCTTAATAAAATGTTAATTATTGCTTGGGTGGCAATAAATAATTAACTGCGGAAAATACTCAAGTGGAATGATGAAATGGCTCGACTGAATTGAATGAATTACCTGGACTGGTAAACTCCACAGTGCATTTGAAAGGTACAACTAGGTGATAAATGCTTAAATTCCTTCACAATGCCAATTTAGATTAGAATATAGATGATAAATGCTTAAATTTCAGATTTTCATTGAACAAAGATTTTTTTTTTCATCAAATTATACTATTCATTATGTCTTCAAAAATAAATAAAAGAAAGATAGATGGGACTCATAAATGGAATAGCAGGTTCAAGGGAAGATACATTTAGAAGAAAGAAAAAGAGTAACCCTTACAATGTTGGTGTCATTAGACATAAGCAATGCTCTAGTTATGCCTCTGAACACTATGGGAAGATCGTTTACAATCTCACGGCCAAGGAAGTGCAAATCTTAATGAATGAAGAAACCCTAAAGCCAAAGAACTATGGTAGAAACATAGTTCATATTTTTGGTATGGTTTCAACATTCATTTCAATCTATGTTTTCTTGGAAACAGTCAAATTTTTAATGCTTTTACTTGAATAGAATTATACATTTCTAAATTAGAATTTTTGAAACCAGCACAACCATTGCTAGAGCCAAGACAAGAGGTACTGCACAAGATCAGATAATCTATCCATTCATGACGTGAAGGAAACTTCATGGGAGACTATTCCAACTGCACTATCTAGAGCACTTGGACCTCAGTCACAATGCCTTCTTCCCTCCTCTTGCCATCCCTTCACACTTTCACAAGCTCAACAATTTAAGGTATTTAAGCTTGTATGACTCTAATTTCATTGGTCAGATTCCAAGAGAGATTGGTAACATCTCTAGTTTAATATATCTTGATCTGTGTTATAATGGTCTAAATGGCTCCATTCCAACATCTTTGGGTAGGCTATCAAAGTTCGTATATCTTGATCTAAAGTATTACTCTTTCAATGACACCATTCCAACATCTTGAGTAAGTTTTCAAAGCTTACAGATCTTATCTTGAGTTCTAACTTTTTGAATGGCACCATCCCAACATCTTTGGGTAATTTGTCAAAGCTCACATATATTTACCCAAGCTCTAACTCTTTGAGTGGCACCATCCCAACATCTTTGGGTAAGTTTTCAAAGCTCACATATCTTGACCTAAGTTCTAACTCTTTGAGTGGAACCATCCCAACCTTCTTAAGTAACCTCACCAAACTCACACAACTTGATCTTAGTAACAACCAACTAAGTGGAACTTACACACTTTCCTTCATTGATAAAATCACCAATATTCAAAGATTGTATCTTTCAAGGAATATGTTGATTATAAAACTCAATGTCACTTATATTCCCAATTTTCAACTTTACATTATAGCTTTGGGATCTTTTAATATAGAAGGGTACTTTCCATCATTCATTTTAACTCAATACTCTTTACTATCATTAGATTTGTCTCAAAACTCTCTCGGTGGAAATATTCCTAATTGGCTTTGGGATTCTAAGTCCCTTTCTTATCTCAACTTTACTTCTAACCAATTTGTAGGTAATTTACCCTTCAAGCTATTTGGATTTGAAGTTACTGATTTGCACAATAATAAGCTGAAGGGAAATATTCCTTTTTCTTTACAACATGTGAACTTCTTGGATCTTTCAGCTTGAATTTATTTAATGGATCCATTCCACATTCTATTTGCGAGTCAAATTATTTGTATTTTCTAGACTCTTCAAATAATACGCTTAGTGCTAAGATTCCCTCGAGTTTAGACCAATGCTCTCAATTGTCCATGTTAGATCTAGAAAAGAATAATCTCAAGTATACAATTCCAAATACATTTGGAAATATGAATTTTCTAGAAATGTTGAAATTAGGTCTAAATGTGCTAAAATGGAGCATACCATCATCCCTTGTGAGTTTCAATTCTTTGGAGATCTTAGATCTAAGGAATAATAATATTTTTCAGGGCATTCTTACTTGGATTGAAAGCTTGAAAAGTCTCTGCAGCCTAATACTAAAATCTAATAAACTTGTTGGCAACATACCTTAAGAATTATCAAACTTGCAAAATCTTCAGATATTAGATATGTCAAGCAAAAAAAATTGAGGTGGTATTCCAAGTGGCTTTATGAACTTGACTTCAATGGCAAATCAAACACAAAAAATCTTGAATTAAATGATGCAAATACTAGAAAGACTTATATAGATAGTATAGCCATTAAGAACAAAGGACACGATATGAAGTATGAGAGAATATTGAGATTGGTAAAATGGCTTGATCTATCAGACAACAATTTGTCAGGTATAATACCTTGTGATATTGAATCTCAAAGGATTGAGGTGGTATTCCAAGTGGCTTTATGAACTTGACTTCAATGGAAAATCAAACACAAAAAATCTTGAATTAAATGATGCAAATACTAGAAAGACTTATATAGATAGTATAGCCATTAAGAACAAAGGACATGATATGAAGTATGAGAGAATATTGAGATTGGTAAAATGGCTTGATCTATCAGACAACAATTTGTCAGGTATAATACCTTGTGATATTGAATCTCATACACTTTCAGTTCAAACTTTCCTTCCTTAGGATACCATAATCCATAATCCTCTATCTTTTTCAGGTATCTTAAGATTCTTTTAGTAGCAATCATGTGTGATTCTCTAGGGTTAGTAGAAAATCTAGCAAAAATTCCCATAGCATGTGCTATATCTGGTCTACTGTGAACTACATACATTAACTTACCAATCATGGATCGGTAAAGTGTCTAATTTACCTTTGTAGTTTCATCTTCCTTTGTCAATTTACATCTAGTAGCCATCGGTGTTCCCATAGGTTTTGCATCTTCCATGCCAAATGTCTTTAGTACTTCCTTTATGTATTTAGATTGTGTGATGAATATCCCATCACTTTGTTGAATCACTTGTAGTCCTAGAAAGAAATTAATCTCTCTGAACATAGACATTTCAAATTCCTATCTCATCTCATTAGCAAAAGATTTACATATGTGATCTTGTCCTCCAAAAATAATATCATCCACAAACATCTCAGCAATAAGAATAGTGTCATCAATATCTCCTTTCATACACAAATTCATGTTCTCACTAGTTCTAACAAATCCAATACTTAGCAAGTAAGTATGCAACCTTTCATACCATTCTCTCAGTGCTTAATTCAAACCATATAAAGATTTATGTAGTCTACATACCATGTCTTTGTTGTCTAGATCAACAAACCCTTCAGTTTGTTCTATGTAGACCTCTTCTTCAAGTATACCATTCAAAAATGTTGACTTCACATCCATTTGATAGACTTTGAATTTCTTGTGTGCAACATATGCAAGTAGCATTCTAACACCTTCTAATCTAGCAATAGGTACAAATGTTTCACCATAGTCAATGCCTTCTTCCTATGCATATCCCTTGCATACCAATCTAGCTTTATTTCTTGTAACCTCACCATTTTCATTCAGTTTGTTCTTGAAAATCCATTTAGTACCGATAACATTCATTTCCTTAGGTTGGGGTACTAAACTCCAAGTTTTTTTCTTCTCTATTTTCTCTATTTCCTCTTTCATTGTATTAATCCACTCATCATTCTCCAATGCAACTTTTACATTCTTCAGTTCCAATTCACAAACTAGACGTGTACCTTGTCTTGCTTTGCTCCTTTTTTGCATGCCAGATTGTCTGTCTCCAATAATTTATGTCTCAAGATGATGTCTCCTAACAAATCTAGCTAGAAATTGGTCTCTTCTTTCTTGTTCATCTTGTTCAGGTTCATTTTCTTTCTCGATAACTCCATCCTGTCTATCGGTGTCTCTTTCCTATTGTTCAGCATTGTTTTCCTAGTGACCAGCTATCACAGGTTGCAGCTTCGGTAGATACTCTGGTTGTTTAATGTAAGTTAATCTACCATAGTCTTCCTATTCCTTTCTACTATCTTCTATGTTCTTGTCATCAAACTCATCAACACGGACATTAGTACTTTCAATCATTTTGTTTATAACCTTATTCAGACATTTATATGCTTTACTTTTAGTGGAATATCCCAGAAATATACCTTCATCTCCTTTTGAATCAAATTTACCATTTCTCTCATCTTTCATAATAAAGCATTTACTTCTAAAAATCCTAAAATAACTTATAGTAGGTTTGTGTCCAAACCACAATTCATAGGGTGTCCGGTTGGTGTCCTTCTTCAGTTGTACTCGGTTAAGAACATAGACTGCAGTGCTGACAGCTTCTCTCCAATATGTCTGAGCAACATTCTTTTACAACATCAGTGTCCTAGCATAGTCAACTATTGACCTGTTCCTTCTTTCATCAATGTCATTCTGCTGGGGTGTCCTTGGTGCAGAGACATGTCTTTTGATACCATGCTCATTACAGAAATTAGTAAATTCATCAGAGATAAATTCACCTCCTCTATCAGATATTAAGCATTTCAATTCTTTACCAATCTATTTTTCTACCTTTTCTTTATACCATTTGAACATTTTAAAAGCTTCAAATTTTTCTTTCAAGAACATAACAGTCATCAGTCTAGTATAGTCATCAATAAAAAGAATAAATTATCTATCACCATAATAACTTTGAGTTCTCATAGGACCACACAAGTCAGTATGAACCAACTCAAGTATCTTCATTGTTGAGTAGTCTTTTCTTTTGAAAATAGACTTAGTCATCTTACCTTTGTGACATTCATGGCACATAGCATGATAAGGTTTTTACAAGTTAGGCAAACCTCTAACTCTTCTCTTTTTGCTAATCTTGATCATGTTATCAAAATTCACATGGCATAACCTTTTATGCCACAACCATGCATCTTCATCCTTAATTATCAAAAAAGAAGACTGATCAATATCAAGATAAAATAGATTACCTCTGGATTGTGTACTAGTTCTAACAAGTCTTCCTCCATCATCATAAATCTTCACCTTTTTGCTCTCAAAAGCAAGTCGGTGGCCTGAATTATTCAGATGTGCCACACTTAACAAATTATAGTTCAGTCCATCTACCTAGTATGCATTTTCACATTTTATTCTATCATTAATCATCAGTGAACATTTACCTCTTACCATACAAGGTGCATCATTGCCCATTCTCACAGATCCTCCATTGTATTCATCAAGTTGATCAAATTTATCTGCATCGCTAGTCATATGATGTGTACAACCACTGTTTATGATCCATGTATCATTTCTGCTTACTCTAGAGATTAGTGATGTTTCTTCATGTTTCTCTTCTTCCTCTGAGTCATCTTTCATACCAACAAATACAACTTCTACATCATCATCAAAATCAGATTCAGATTCAATATCTTCAGCTATGTAACATACATTTTTCCCTTTTTCATAATTGTCTTGGTTGTCTCTGTTGTTGTGTCGGTAGCCTCCGTTGACTCTTCTCCCATAGCTTCCTTCAGATCGGTCTCTGGATCTATCATCATCTTTCTTATGTGGACATCTAGCAGTGATGTGGCCAACCTCTTTACAATTAAAGCATGTCAAAGGTACCTTACCTATATACCTTCCTTTACCTTTCGGTAACCTTCTGGCCATAAGAGCTTCAAGCTCATCAAGCTAATCATTGGTATTGCTATCACTATCATCATTCTTATTATTCCTGCTAGACTTACCAATCTTCAAAGAAGACATGAAAGCAGACTCAATAGATAGTACAAAACTGTTATCAAAGTTATTCAATTCAAAGGTTGTAAGTTTACCAATTAGGGTGTCAAGAGTAAGGTTGGATGTATCCCTTGTTTCATGAATTGTAGAGATCATAATTGCATAAACTGGCAATAAAGTTCTGAGAATCTTGCTTATCACTGTTTCATCATCAATAACTCCATCAGATGCTCTAATAGCATGTACTACCTCTTTTAGTCTATTTGAGTATTGCACAATGTTCTCACCTTCCTTCATCTTCAATTGTAGTTCATCACAAGAAGGTTGGGATGTTGGATAGTCAAAGAGGGAAAGGATTGGGAGATAGTGTTTACAGATATGGATCTGTCATCATTAGTCCTAACCTGACTCTCAAGTTTGAAGGTGATATTACAACTTAAGATGTTCAATTCATGAATAGGCTCAATGTCATTGTGGGAATCCAATTCAACCATAGGTGGTTCAGACTCATTAAGTTCATTATTTTTCTCTAGACTTACATTGGGTTTAGATACATATTGGTGAATTACATCAACATGTTTTTCTGTAATAAGCTCATCTTCCTCTAGAATGACTCCCCATTCATAGTCATTGGATTCATCTTCTGATTCAGGACTTCTAGGAAATCGAAGAACATGTGTAAAGTCAGGATGAATGCCCCAAGAAGGGTTACCCTCAGATTCTAATTTGAATTCATACTCATGAGAATCTATCTCAGAATAGCTACCACCTTCTTCTTTGTCTACTTGATTGCCTTCAAGATCAGCTGGTTCTTGTGGTGCAACTATCTCTTGTTTTATAGTAGGTTCTTGTGTGTCTACTACATTAATCCTTTTGATTGGATCATCCTCTACTTCAAGAAAGTCTTTAATTTCTTTCGGAAAATGCTCATAAGGAATGAGCTCCTCAGTAGTGTCAAAATCATCACTATCAGACTATTGGATTGTTTCCTCCATTGGTTCAATTTGTTCTAAGACATGTGGGGAGTTCTTTCTAAGATAGAAAGGCTTCTTATTATATCCTATACCTGTTGTATTCTTGTTTGTTAGCCACAATGGTTAAGAGATGATAAAAGGCCTCTTCCTTGTATTCCTAGAGGTCCTTTTCTTGTATATCCCATTTTTGTGATCAATTTGTCTCTTGGTCCATATGACTTCTGAGGAATTTTGCTTGAGGTGGAGTCACATTTCTCGATTGACTGAGAGTTGGATTCATCTTTATATAACCATGCAAGCACAACTTCTTCTTCCTCAAACTCTTGTTTAGATAATTGTTCTGCGACAAAGCTTCCATTGAATATGACCTGGGATTCTTTAACCTTAGGTTTCACTTTTTCTGAAGGTTGTCCATAAGACTTTGGGGATAATGGGAGAGATGTGAGAGATAAGACTGGTTCCATTGTGTATTCTCCCATTCCATTATCTTTTATTTTAACCTCTTTAGAAATGTCTTCCATCTTGGATTTAGAAGCAATGTCTATCTGCTTAGCAGAAGATTCTCTGTTATTAGGCACAAGTTTATCAACACTTTCTTTCAATGTATTGCAAGTTGTAGAGAGGTTAGCGGGAATCATCACTTCTAGTCCTTCATAAGGAAATTTCACACACTAATGGTATGTGGAAGGAATAGCTCTCAAACCATGTATCCAGGGTCTCCCTAGAAGAATATTGTAAGCCAAAGGTATATCAAGAACTTGACATGTAGTATCTCTAATGACCAGACCTGTTCTCATAGGCAAGACAATCGCTCCCTTGGAAGATCTTTCCTCTTCATCATATGCCTTGATAGTTATTTTCTTTTTAGGATCAATGGTAGCTTCAGATAATCCCAATTGTGTAATCAAGTTTTAAGAACAAATGTTGAGACCAACACCTCCATCTACCAACACGCATTTGACATGATGGTTTTGGATCAAGACTTCAATATGCAAGGGCTGGTTATGCAAATGACTCAAGGAATTATCATCTTCCTCTAAAAAGGAGATATACTGTGGAGACGTAAGATGACCAACCATAGCCTAGAATATATCCAAATCAAGGTTGTTAGGAATATTGGATCCAAGTAGAGCTATGTCTAGAATGGCCCAATGAGCTGGAGATATCCAAAGCAACTCAAACATGGAGATTTTTGCAGTGGTATGCTGGAGTTATTGGACAATATTGTATGATGTTGGCCTTGTTTCCTTAGGATTTGATGATTTAGAGGCAGCCTTCTATTTAGAAGCAGATGAGAGATTAAAAGGCATCTTACGGGCATTTGATGAATTTGGGATTTGTCCCTGTAGATGTGCCTGAGCTTGTGATTGAGTAACTGTATTGGCTGATTGATTTTATCTATCTTTTCTTAAAATTGTGATGACATTGCAATGCTCAGATAGGCATGGTTCAACCATATTGATTATAGCATTATTTCTAGATAAGTATAGTTGACCTTAGCACCCACATTAGGTTGAGAAGATGAATCTCCTTGACCATGTTTCAGAAAGGGCTCTGTGAATGTTGTATGATCATTATTGCTCTTATGATTATCAATTGTAATTTCTCCCTTATCAATTTTGTCTTGTATGATGTGTTTCAAGAGAATGCAGTTATTAGTTTTATGACCCTTATTGCGATGGAAGTCACATAAATCATTCTCTATCCACCATTTCGGTTTAGGTTCAGGATCAAAGACTTTTATCTTAGGCAAGAAAATGATATTGTTAGCTAACAGAGTTTTCATGGCAGATTCCAAGGACTCTCTAAGAGGAGTGAATTTGCAGTTAGGATCTGTAGCCCAGGGTTTGTAGTTAGATGGCTTCTTGTTAGATTCTAATGTTTTAGCTTTGAAAGCTTTGATGGCTTGGGTGTCAATAGTGAGATTGAAAGCCAGTGCCTTAGATGGGGCACGTATAGTATCAACAACACCACCTGTGACAACACCTTTGTTCTTGTTCCAGTTTTGGCTTTTGTCTTTAGAATTGGATCCAGATTCATACTTGTATTTTTGAAGTGATATGTCTCTTTTTTGCACAAGTACTTTCTTAATTTTGATTGCATTTTCTACCATCTTATCAAAGGATGTATGATTTTGCATTTGCAAATGGTAGTTGAGCTCTGGAACAATATTGTTGATGAAAATTTCTAGCTTCTTAGTTTTTGGAATGGGTCTAGCATATAGAGAAAAAAATTTCCTCCACCTTTTGAGAAATGTCAAGAATGGTTCTCCTGGATATTGTTTGAGATTTCAAATATTGATCATGGTGACTGGATGTTGGATGTTGTAGGAGTATTGTTGATAGAATGGTTTAATTAACTCCTCAAAATTTTTGATAGTTGGAGGTATTTTTGAGAACCAATGAATGGCTGATCCCCACAGAGATCAAGGGAAAAGACACATTAAGTAGGTTGGTTCATGCATGAACTCCATAGATTGAGTATAGAATTCTCTGACATGATCTTGAGGATCATATTTTCCATCATACTTATCATATTTAGGTATCTTGACTCTTTTAGGGAATGGTGGCATGTACAAGTCTTTATCAAATAGAAAAGGGCATAGAGCCTCCATGGAGAACTCTTTAGGTTCCTTTTCTTTTTCAAGTTTGTTAAGTTTGACTTGCATGGCATGCATCTATTTCATCATAGCTATGATTGGAGTTTCTTCCTCTTGTGTAATGATATCTTCAACATTAAATTTGGGAGGAAATTTATCCCCTTGATGAGCTAGTTCTAGAAAGTATGTTTCTCTGTCTTCCTTCAAGAAATGCCTCATCATTTTCTTGAAGTCATCATCATTTTGATATCGAGCAATTTTAGAAGGTGTAGGTTCTTGATCTGCACCATGTTGAGAATGATGTCCTTGAGACCCATGGTTTGTCCCTCCTTGAGACATTTTAGGAGTTTTAGGGCTCCTTGGGATAGATTGATGTGGAGTTTGTTGATCACCTCCACGGGTTGATGGAGGGGGGGGTATGTAACCAGTTTTTAATTGAAGATTATGAAGACCACCGTCTTTATAAAGACCTGAATTGTAGAGTTGTTCAAAGGTTGGACCCACGTGATAAGACAAAGGTAAGGTCAAGTGGGTGCTTCTACGGATTTCTTATGTGAGGAAGCTCTAGTTTCCACAATTAACCTTGGGTGAAGCAAGAGAGAAAGATGAAGACAACTGAAGAATGACTTGATTCAAGAAGATCGAATGACACAACCTTGTCAAGATTAGATTGATTGAAGATTAGATTGGACATAAATGAAGGATACTATGCCCTATTAGTATGGGTAGACACCCAAAAGATGGCGGACATGAGCTCACAACACTTAGCCATTTTTGTATAAAGATTGAATTGAAGATAAATTTTGACAAGGTTTTGACACAAGATGAAAAAGACTCAAATCGATAAATCAGAAGGCTAAATTAGACTCAAGAGACCACTTTAGGAAAAATGATTGAATTCTTTCTAGTTTCTATTATGTTCTTGATACAATGATTTGTTTGACAGATTCTGGGATTTGGTTGCAAAAGGTAATTTCTCAGCTCTAGACATCCAATTTCAAGTAGTGTGCAATAGGAAAATAGGCATACGGATCCCAGAAAAAAATCATATATGACAGAATGTTGACCAACTGATGGGAATAAGCTTGATGTTTTGAAAATTTGGGGATAGTCTCGCACGAGAAAATGTTGTCCTGCATGAGGAAGTACCAGGCTGCGCATGAGAATATGCTATCTCGCGTGAGGAAATGCTCAGAAAACTAAAATCTCATGCGATAAAAGAACAAGATTTTGATAGTACAGCATAGTTTTGGAGGTAGGAACAAATTTCAAGACACAACGCTAGCTATTCTCTAACAAAATATTTAGTTTTTACACCAGAAAGGGATCTTTGTTCAGATTTTGCAATTTTTCCATTTTTAGAATCAGTTTATTTGCAAGATTTTCTCTGTTTAGGTTTGCAGATTCATGTCATAGTTCATTTCCAAAGGACCAAGTGGATAGAAAACATGCAGAACAACAAGAAAAGGGAAGAAATCAATCATTTGAAAAACAATAAACAAGGGCAAAAGAAACCTTGCACATGAACAAGAAATAGTGACTTAATGTGCTAATCCCTAGGAATGCTACTTGTGTATGTTCCAAATAGTTTTTCAATAACACACAGTCTTAGAAAATGAAAAATTTGGCCTCACTAGGGTTTGTAGTAATGGTCTGACTCTGCAAATTTTGTGATCTCAAGAGGGAAAACTCTAATCCAGATGCACTGGGGTTTTGACACAGTCTGAGAATTTAATAAATCAAGAGCTACTAGGGAGATTTGATAGCCCAACAAGAGACCACACCTGTTAAGATTTCCTCCACGAGGACATTTATATAGCAGTTGTTGGTACCATGGTGAAAATGGCTATTATCCCTTGAGGTTCCATCCACGTGGTTGACCCAATAAAGGGAATGTTCACTACGGTTAACCCTCTCTAAAGGTGACTCACAAAAGATAACACAGGGGGACTAGATTAGATTCAAGGATCTGGGTTTCTGGTACTATCCAAAAGGAAGTAGAGCATAATCCCCTAGCCTCTTCACTTCACCAAAACAAAGTAGATAGATTAATCTGACATGCTAAGACTGAAATTAATTCACCAAGATTCATGATGTCAACAACTATGGTCTATCGATCTCTCCAGAGAGGGAACACATCGATCAAAAGCTGAGGATTCAAAATGTAGTGGAACGCAAGATAATCTCAGTATCCTCCCTACCTACAAGGGGATCCTTCCTCAAGAAGAGCTTCACATGAGTAAACAAGAGAAAGAAGCCCAATCTCTCAAGATCATCCACAAATCGTCTGCATAGGGCCTATTTACTATGTGTAATAGAAATGTGAAAAGCAAATCTATTGTTCATTTTATAGCCCAAAATGAAGTCTATGATATGAAAGCAGAAAAATTCACACAAGCTTAACATGTCAGAGTTCATTTTAATCTAAATCGAAGTGTTATCAGACCATAGTAGAATACCTCAGTTCCAATGCTCTGCAATCTAGAATTTAGCACATGTCTGAAAACTCCGCAATATGGTATCACGCTGTCTCTGAAAGTACAGAATCAAGAGAAATCAATAGAAAATAGTAAGCGGTATAAATCAATAATTTGAAAATACAGATCTACAGATTTTATTCCTCTAGATGTAAAATCTTGCGCGAGTCAGGATGCGGTCTCACGCGAGGAAGGATGTGGTCCTGCATGAGGAAGTGCTGCAATTTGCAAAACTTTGTGCAATACAATGAAAAATCTCACGCAAGAATCTGTACAAGGATGTATGGAAATAGAGACAAAAAATTAAAAATCATGATTTTGATAGAAAAAGACAAAAAATTGATAGAATAGAAGGGAAACCTATTTCAAGGCCCTGCGATGGGCACCAGAAATGTGTGTGTGAAAATTGTACCTAGCTGTGGACACAACACTTCAATAAAACATTAGAGGTTAGCAAAAATCAAAATCTTGCAAGCAGTTGAAACTAAGCTAACCAGGTGATTTACTGCCTTCTAGTAAGTGCGAGTATGATATTCTCATATTAGACCGAGACCAGTGACAATGCAACACCTAAATGAAGGATTTGAATGCAAAAAAAAGAAAAACTATATGAATGCAAATTAATCTATTTTTTTGTATTTTCTATGCAATTAGGATGAAAAACTGATATGAAACTAAGCTAGAATTGAAAATGATATGCATATTTAAGCTAAGAATGATATGAAGATGAATGTAAAAGTATGCAAAAGCTATGAAAAATTATGAAATGATCTCACAAAATTGCATGTCGCAAAAGCTTGATTCTTTGTATGTAATTTCACCAGAGTAATTGTGTAAATTTGAGAGGTATGAAATGAATTATGAAGAGTTGAGCCTTGTTTTTATAGAAATCTAGGGCTTTAAGGGTGCATGAGAAAAACCATAAATCGCTCTTGATAAACTCAAGTTGATTTTTGAGTTATCAATAAATCAGAGATAATTAACTCACAAAAAATCATGCAAAAGTAGTGTTTAACTCAAAATAGAGTTTAGATCAAATTTCAACTCATCATCAGATGTTGAGTTTCAATTTAAAATTGGTTGTTAATTTCTAGTTGCCCGCTTTTTTGATTGTGCATGATTTTTGTTTTGAATTAATTTAATAAATAAAGTGATTTATTTTCAACTTAACTGATTTTGGATTAAAACAATTGATTTATGGGTTAATCAATTATTAAATCAAACTTTATTCCAATTAAATCATTAAATTTGACAACTTTGATTTTAAATCAATTAAATAAATATTCAATTGATTGTTTGTAGGAATTTTGATTTATTGTCAAAATAAAAACAATATTAATTAGGAATAAATGTGATTAAATCTAATTAAATAATTAAGTGGCAGAATTAAATTAATTAATTAAATATTCATCATATTCAATTAATCAACTTTAGGATAAATAATGACATTTATCGCCAAGTAATATGCAATTAAAGATAATTATGATAAATTAGGAATATTCAAGGAATATTCCCCGATGTGGAATTAAGATAAAATCAATTAGGTTTTTGATAAATTGATGTGAAAATGTGCCTTAGGTTAGGACTTTGATGTCGATTTCATTTGATTTGATGATGTAGGAGGTCAATGAACCTATAGCCCATTTTTGGGGTATTACAGATCCAAGACCCTAGTTCATATGATTCAAGACTCACCATATGACATAAGAAAGGGTTTAATATGATTTAAGGTTTTCATATGATCCAAGATATGGTTTGGTACAATTTAAGGTTTTCATACAATCTAAGACAGGTATTTGTATGATTCAAGATTCTTATACGATGAAAGACAAGGTGCCATACGACACAAAATTCTCATACAATGAAAGACAGGGTATCATACAAGCCAAGGTTTACTCCATATGAACTTCTGACTGACTAAGTATTTTGTAACTGATTATAAGGTAAATTTGATGTTTTCCTCTGTGTTTTTAGATGAATTTATCATAACTAGTGATCATGAACACACACATCATATATAAAACACAATTGTCTTGGCTCTAAGATTTTTAAATAATAAGTTTATGGTCAAAATGCTTTCAAAAATTATTTTTACAAGTATAACACAAGTCAAGCACATTGAAGAAAAGCTATCTTTTAGAGTGGCTACAATGCTAATCTCATGGGCTCACGCTAAGAATACCTGGATCTAAAGTGAATTGTCCCCATTGTCGAATGAGTAATCTCGAGCAAAGATGAGAAGAAATTAAAATACATTATAGATCCTTCAAGGAGTGTGTTGGTAGGGGATCCCTGTTGCGACTTTCCAAAGTTCATGGTAGTAACATCCAAGAAATTTTTGGGATAAGGTGACTCAGCCTTATGATGATTTATTGTTTTATTTATTCTTTTTGGAAAGAAGCTAAATGAAGATGAAATTTTCCACAAGGATGGTCTTGGAGAAGAAAATAGAATGTTTCCTTTTTCCTCTGATTTATTCTCTTTGTTTTGTTTTTAAAGCAAGAGTTGTGCATAGAGAAAGTTCCTAAAATAATTTGTAGATGCGTTGAATGTAGACACTTTAGAAACTATTTCCTCTTGTAAGAAACTCTATAAGTACAAGGAATTGTTGTAGAGAATTGAGAGAGAGAGAGAGAGAGAGAGAGAGAGAATTGTTTGAAGAGCGTTGTTATGCTGCTGAAATTATTTTGGATTTAGATATCACAGCTGATTACTCTTGTACAGGTGTGGCTCTAGAGATTGTATTGTAACTTTGTTGTTGATAATAAAATTGAGTCTAGCTTTGGAGTGGTGGGTTTTATCCCATAAGGGTTTCCCATGTATATCTAGTGTTGTGTTTATGTGTTGAATCCATTTTTTTGTATGTGTTTATTTAGCTTGCAATAGTCTAAGGTTTTGTGAGATAAATTTCAGCATCATCTCTCCTGTTATAATTAGCATTTGGAAGTATTTCTGCACTTTGGCTTCCTTTCAATTGGTATTAGAGCCTGGTCAGCTTTGATATTATTGTGGGGTAGACGGGTTTTTTGTGTTGATCTAGTTTTAGTGGGAGTTTTGTAGAGGAGTGGTTTTCCATAATCTTATTGCAGGTTAGATATGGCAAGCACATCCAGCATAGTAGAGATGGATAAGTTTAATGGAAGCAATTTTGAGCTATGGAAACTTAAAATGGAGGACATGCTTGTAGATAGAGATATATGGGTTGTAATTTCTTTAATGAAGCCTCAAACTACATCACAGGAAGATTGGGATAAGATGGATCGAAAAGCCAAGGGTTTGATAAGACTCTATTTGGTTGATTTTGTACTCCTGAGGCTCCATTTGTTTGTTGGAATTAGGGTGGAATTGGTAGTAGGAATTCCACTTTTTCAACAAATTCATCGTTTGAGATACTAGAATGCAATTCGAGGTTAGGCTTCAAAATCTGGTTTTGGCCCTAAAATGGGCGGCACCATCTTCCCACCCAATAGGTGGAATTCAAAATCAAATTCAGGTTTTGGAAAATTCTGAAGCAAATTTTAATTTGCATCAGGTTCATTGGATTCAGTTGTCTGGATGCAAATTTTTTTTTACCTCACTTTGCGTGTGCGGATTTAGTTGTCTGGTAGTGGTGGATGCATTCACTGCCTTTTAGAAAAGAGCGAGCTAGATACTGACAAAGGCCCTCATCATCAATGCTTTCCCTATACAACTCCTTGCTATCCTAATAAGGATAACTATGACACTTTATCCCTAGCAATTCGACTTATTCAATTACGACTCTCGTCAAGTGATTCTTGTTGTCTACGAGGTTAATATTTTTGTATTTTTGGGGTACATTTTGACTAGAATGGTTGGCCCACATTTGGGAGATAATTTGGCAGCCATTGCAATGTTAGTAATGGGAACATATATCCCAGCTAAGACATTTGTCTCTCATAAGTCTACAACTAAAGATGATTCTAACAATGGAAGTAGTCATTTATCTTGGACAAATAAATCTTTCTTTATCTTAGATTTGGATCAAAGGTATTTTATCGAGGGACCTAACCTAATATATCTAAGACTAATATTCCATCAATGAATAAAAGCCATGTCAACTAGCCATTCGATCAAAGGGGAGAGAGCCTAGCAACCTCTACCTTTGGTTCTTCCCTGCAGTTTCTAGAAGGCAACTACCATGGTGGATGAACCAGTGAAACCCCATATCATCCAGTATTGACTGGTATTTGAAAATAGGAATTCTCAATTCTAATTCTAATATCAACATTGGCAACCAAATGTAGAAGATGGATTGTCTCAGTCATCTTCCTGATCAACCAAATAGTCCAAACTATCTTCCGAATACACAAAACCAGAATTTCAAAACCTTATTTTGAGATAATCAGGTTTTGACTCAAATTCTAATTCTGCAAACAAACGGGGCCTGAATGTTCATGAAGAGAAGACTGTACCTATTCTTTGGAAGAAGCTTGGTGATATTTATCAAGGGAAATCCTTGGTAAATAAGTTATTTCTGAGAAAGAAGTTGTATTCTTTGAGAATGGATGAAGAAGGTTATGTTGCTAATCACTTGAATGTGCATATAATATGCTAATTGTTCAGCTGAATTCTGTTGGTGATAAGATTGATGATCAAGATAAATGCATGCTTATGTTATGTTCTTTGCCAAACTCATGGGATCACCTTGTATGGCTATTCGAAGCACAACAAACACTTTCAAATTGGAGGATGTGGTTGGTTCATTGTTATCTGAAGAGAATAATAGAGAAAAGAAATGGCTAAGGAGGCCCTAGTTGCTCATGGTTGGTTTATTGGTGTCTTAAGCAAGCATCAAGGGCATGGTACTCCAAGATTGATGAGTACTTCATAGATGCAGGATTCAAAAGAAGTAAAGTTGATCTAGATGTGTATGTGAAATATAGTGATGATAAAGTTGTTATTATTGTATTATATGTGGATGACTTAATTATTACAAGAGATCACACACATAATATGGAAATAACTAAGGATCAACTCAAACAAGCTTTTGAAATAACTAATTTAGGGTTGAGGCATTATTTCTTAGGCATACAAGTTTAGCAAGAAGAAAAAAGGATCATGCTTTCTCAAACAAAATATGCTCTTAATGTATTGAAAAAATTTAATATGAGTGATTGTAAACTATCTAATACACTAAGTGAAGTTGGATTAAAACTAAGTGCCAACTCTACTCTAAAGAAGGTAGATGGAAAACTATACAGACAGCTAGTTGGGAATCTATTGTATCTAACTATAACTAGACCAGATATTGCATATGCAGTTGGTATTGTATCCAATGTGGTTGGTTCATTGTTGTCTTAAGAAAGCACCAAGGGCATGGTACTCCAAGATAAATGAGTACTTCATAGATGTAGGATTCAAAAGAAGTAAAGTTGATCTAGATGTGTATGTGAAATATAGGGGTATGTGCAAGAAAATGAGGGTCCAAAAAGTGGCGATGTGAAAAATATTCACTTTTCACTCGTCCAAAAGCACATGAAAGTGCTTGTTGACTTTTTAGTAGGCTTGGGTGTCAGTACACCTAGGAAAACCTACCACTAAAGCACATGCCTAATCAGGTACCCGAAAATATTAGGTACTCAATATTATCAGGTACCCGATAACTGTGGCATATATTCGGCACCCGTGAGCCCTATTCTTCATTTCCTAGCGTGATTCTATGAATTTATAACCACAATTTTTTGATACTCGATATATTTTCGAATACCTGATATTGGAAACCCCAAATTCGACTTCGAGCATATTCAGTAAGTAGTTAATTGTATATTTTTATTAATTTATTTCATTTTCATTCTAAATGTAGTGTTTTTTTTTTAAAATAGGGTTTTGTATTTATATTTGTAATAATATTTGAAACTTAGATTTGTTTTTTATTTAATCAGGCATGGCTGACAACAATGAAGAAAATAACCCTCCAAATAACAATCCCAAAAACAATCCCCCATATCTAGACCCTAAATCTTTACAAGATTTTATACAAGAAAATTTGAACACAATACGAGGTTTCCAAAACATGTATCCAAATATACCTACATTAGCTCCCATGCTTGCCACACTAAATACAATTGTTGGAAATATTGACACACTCACACAACAACATAATGTTTCTCTTCATTGGCATGATGATATGCATGACCAATTTGATGACGGGCTTGACCATGATGGGATTGTGGCCCTTAATATAACTAAGGAAGATATAGCCACCCTTTTTGTTGATCCTAAAACTAGAATACCAGTTGACCCCAAAAAGCCCAAATTATCAATAAAATGGTGCACAAATGAAGCAATGCACACAAACTTTTGGGATCGTTGGTGGATGGTTTTTGATAAACCACTACATAGAAATTTGGAGGTCCCATTTTATTTCCTTAAAAACTTGTATGCTGAGTTTGTGCTTGGTCAACATGTTGATTATTGGAGTATGAGGCCCAACATGGGCGTAGGCAGAGGAGCTCCTTAGACTAGGCCATCTTCCTAGTGCCGAAAGGCCACTACCTTTGTGCCCCCCACTGATGTTGCACCCCCTCCTCTAGTGTAGCATCTTGATATCATTAGAGAGGCTGTTGAACAGACTATTAGGGCCATTCATTTACTAAGTGATCAGTTGATCACACAGACTAGGTCAGTGTTGCCTCCTGTGGATGTTGCTGGTGCATTGACATCTCATCGGAGTTCACATGTATGTGAGCCCCATATGTGCATTATGTGCAGGCATATGTGCCTTAGACCGCTTACTGATTCTGATATATATCAGTTTCATGATATTGATGAGGGAGATACAAGAGAGGCTACAACACCTCATGGAGCATTTACATCTCATGAGAGTGCTCAGGAGGTGCATGTAGAGCCATTGACTCCTGTTGATACGGTAAGAGTAAACATTATAAATAAATTTGTCACATGACTTATTTAATTTAAAAATAATTTATTTATTTAGATTACTTTTAATGATTGCATGCACTTATGTATGTATATTTTTTGCATTTATGTTCAATTGATGACATGTGAGGAGGTGAGACAGGTGGATGAGTCCACACTTTCAGCCATTTCATTTGGCCTTGATGACTATACGGTATATTACAAATTATGTATCCATTAGTTTTTTTTATATCATTTGGTGTACATGCTTAAATCTCTATCAATTAGAGCAATAAAATTCATACATTTACTAATATATATTATCATCTTATTGTGTTCTTGCAGGCTACAGCCGACATCAGTGGGGGGCGTGAGGGGGTTCCTTCATCAGGTGTCGACAAAGGAAAGGTATTTAATTGTTTAAGATTAATTATGCATGCATATGTATGCCACTTGTGTGTAGTAATAAATATTTTACTTGCACTTTATTGTATAGGGTGTGGCTATTGATGATGTCCCGACACCGGTTCGGCGGCGTAGGGTTACAGGCATCTCGATTTGGAGTGATAGCCTGATTGTATGTAGACTTTTACATATTGTTATTTGTATTTTGTAACTAGGGTTGCTATGATGAAGTACATTGATATATAATTGACAATCTTTTTACTCTCATAGGTTACTCCAACTGTGAGGGAGGTCCCACGAGAATATTTCATTTCTTTGTTGACCTAGCCCACTATTCTAGAGGAGGGATCACCAAATGTAAGTTTTAATTTAGTTCAATCAATTTGTAATTTTATTATGCTATCATCTTATTTTGTAGATTTATTACTCTATGTTGCACTAGTCTACTAATCTCATTATTGCAAATATATATTTATAGGTCAGATTTGGTATTGTTGGCATGGTCCCTTCGCTACCCAGGACTTATGCTAAGACACCTGATCATGGTAGGCAATCGAGAGACCAGGTACAAATTTATTTGTATTCAGTTATAATTTTAATTAAATTAGTGTTTGAAAATTATAAATTATATATATATATATATATATATATATATATATATATATATATATATATATATATATATATATATATATATATATATATGTATGTATGTATGTATGTATGTATGTATGTATGTATGTATGTATGTATGTATGTATGTATGTATGTATGTATGTATGTATGTATGTATGTATGTATGTATGTACAAATCATATAAAGTAAGCAATCTAACTTTGGTTTGAACTCATTTTTTATGCAGGATCAATCAGAGCCCAACACTTCTTCAAAGAGGCTACATTTTGATGATCCCCCTACAACATAGGATGCAGTTTTAGTTTTGTGGTCATTTAGAGATGACACTTGGCACATTTTGAGATGGCATATATGCCACATTATACACCTTAAAACATTGATTTTGTAGACATTTTGAAATGGCATGTGCCATATTTGTATATGGACATACTTTTGATACATTTGATACATATATAGAACATATTCATTTATGTGTTATATTTGCATCATCTTTTGTATATACATATTTATTATTCATGTTTATGGAATTGAATGGTGAAGTTATATCTTGACTATGATTATCATTATGATTTAAATTATATCTCATTGAAGTTACATTTTTTTTTCTTTACTCTAGAATACCCTGTTCATGGAGCTTATTATGTTTGAGGTTTAACTTCTTGTTGGTGAACAAATTTGTCTTCGAAAGAAACACTTACAAAATGACCCTTAAAGCCCAAACAAAAAGACTCAACCAACACCAACAGTTGGGTCACTTCACTATTGAGAAGCGTAAGCGCCCTTTGAATTATTCGGGTACAGCTCCCCGTGCAAGATTTACAATGAATCAACTAAACTATAAATGATAATGCTTTTAACCTGAAAGCAATAAAGGCTTACAAACATCTATTCGTAAACACGAGATAGATGTAAAGGGACTAATTTACTGAAAAGAAAAGGACAGTAAATGCTACAAATTTCATTTGCCTAAACAATGCATTATAGAAAGAAACTAAGAGAGAAAGATGAATGGTTCTTTCCAAATACACGAAAAACTATAGCATAAAGTCCACAGATGATTGTGCTGATGATCAGATGTAATAGATACACATTCAAAAGAAGCCAATATCAGTCAAAGATGAATATCAATCAGAAAGTGAGCATCTAAAATCAAAGTTTTAATATGTTGACATATCCTTCTTTAAACACAGCAAAACAACAAAGATTCTGTTGTTCCTGTACATTAATCATTATCTAAAAATAAAATCCCTCTTTCCCTACATTACAATAAAAATCCTAATCTATCCCTCCCCTGACACAAAGTCTCTCGGGTCAGGTGGAATCCGGAACCCCCAAAATCTCCTCTACAAGCCTTACTTATTTTCCCCTTTCAGTTAGTTTCTTTCCTATTATAATAACTAATTCTTGAGGATGTGTGTATCCACATCTTCTTTCTCAAATACATTAAAGTATCCCTTTGTGAGTGCCTTAGTAATATTTTGTTATGAAAGTCCATGTTACTTGGCGCTCTACATCTTTCAAAATGGATCTATTCCTATAGAATAGTGCCATCTGGATCTTATTGCAACACAAGTGTTAATGCCTCTATGTTTTGATTGGAGGCTTGGTGCTATAACTATAGCATGTCATTTTTGGCTCTCTACAAACATAACACTTCATGCAAGTGACACAAAGAAATTTTTTTTCGAAGCCATCATACATATGTATTTTGGGATTCAATTGCAAGCACATCCTCCTCAATTTTCCCACCCTATGAACCTGAAGCCAACATCTCTGAATCATGACTGATGTCAACACAAAGAACTACATTATCATGCGTCATGAAGGCATCATCAGCTTGGTATTGAAAATCGCTCTTAAGTTTCCCACTGATATAGTCCCAAACCTCTATGAATCCAACAACCGAGCATGAAACAAGGTTCTGTCTATTAGGGAAGATGTCGGGTCCTCCTTGACATTTGATGTTGGGGCATTCTCAGGAAATGATAATGTCCTAATATTGAAATTGTGTTATAGATTATCATGTTCTTGAATGCCAATAATATCAATGTGCAAAACCAATTCTCATTATCATCGACCAGTCTAACCTAACAAAGCTTTGGAAACTTCATTTTTGGATACCTTTTACTAGTTCTACTGCTCCTATTTGTAATTCCATATGCCGTTCTCTACTTGTGGTCATTCTATCAAATAGTTTACATATACTGTCTATGCTTCCAAGTCACAATTTTTATGGGACTCGATAGTTAAAATTATAACTAATCCCAAGGATGATGGCATGTCCTTGGATAGATAGTGGCATCGATAGCCTCTCCAACCATTTCAGTATACCTTCATAACCATACCAAATAGGAAAATATCTGCTCAAAAAAATTTCTACTTGATCCATGAGCCCCGGAAGATCGCTGCCCAATTGTGCTTAGTGCACCTTGGGGTCACTTGGGTCGAGCGTGGTTGTGAGTGTGGTCGTGAGCATTTTGGTGACTCTGTGGGTAGAATGGGGTTGTCATTGGCATTTACCTAGCCAACCAGAGATGATGGAGAAGATGGTTTGAAAGATACACTGCTAAGCCACTTTCAACTGACCCTAATTGTAAGTTTTGGCATCGACTGAGATCACCTTGCCAAATGCAAAAAAAGTTGAATCACCCAAAACTAAGAGAGGTTATTGTAGACCTCAAAAACATGATCTCGTAGCACCTAATGGTTTGTCGATAGCTCTCATGAGGTCCAAGATATGAGTCCCAGAAGATCGCTTCCCAATCATGCTTAGTGCACCTTGGGGTCACTTGGGTCGAGCGTGGTTGCGAGAATTACGATGACTCTGTGGCCAGAATGGGGTTGTCACTAGCATTTACCCATCCAACCAGAGCCAATGGAGTAGATGGTTCAATGCCAGGTCAGACGGTTTGAAAGATATGTTGTTGAGCCACTTTCAACTAACCCTCACTGCAAGTTTTGGCATCGACTGAGATCACCTTGTCAAATGTAAATGAAGCCGAATCGCCCAAAACTGAGAGAAGTTATTGTAGACCTCAAAAACATGATCCTGTAGAACCTAATAGTTTGTCAATACCTCTCATGAGGTCCAAGATATGAGCCCTAGAAGATCACTGCCCAATCATGCTTAGTGCACCTTGGGGTCACTGGGGTCGAGTGTGGTCGCAAGTATTTTGGTGACTCTATGGGCAGAATGGGGTTGTCACTGGTGTTTACCCAGCCAACTAGAGCTGATGGAGTAGATGGTTTGATGCTAGGTTAGATGGTTTGAAAGATATGATGTTGAGCCACTTTCAACTGACCTCACTGCAAGTTTTGGCATCAACTGAGATTGCCTTGCCAAATGCAAATGAAGTTGAATCACCCAAAACTAAGAGAGGTTATTGTAGACCTCAAAAACACAATCCCATAGCACTTGATATTTTTTCAATAGCTCTCATGAGGTCTAAGATACGAGCCCTAGAAGATTGCTGCCCAATCGTGCTTAGTGCACCTTGGGGTCACTTGGGTCGAGCATGGTCGTGAGTGTTTCAGTGACTCTGTGGGTAGAACAGGGTTGACACTAGTGTTTACCCAGCCAATTGGAGCCAAAGGAGTAGATGGTTCAATGCCAGGTCAGATGGTTTGAAAGATACGCTGCTGAGCCACTTTCAACTGACCCTAGCTGCAAGTTTTGGCATTGACTGAGATCACCTTGCCAAATGCAAATGAAGTTGAATCACCCAAAACTGAGAGAGGTTATTGTAGACCTCAAAAACATGATCTTGTAGCACCTAATAGTTTTTCAATAGCTCTCACGAGGTCTGAGATACAAGTCCCAGAAGATCACTGCCCAATTGTGCTTAGTGCACCTTGGGGTCACTTGGGTCGAGCATGGTCACGAGCGTTCTGGTGACTCTATGGGTAGAATGGGGTTATCACTGGAATTTACCCAGCCAACCAAAGCTGATGGAGTAGATGGTTCGATGCCAGGTCAGACAGTTTGAAAGATATGCTGCTGAGCCACTTTCAACTGACCCTCACTACAAGTTTTGGCATCGACTGAGATCGCCTTGCCAAATGCAAACAAATTTGAATTGCCCAAAACTGAGAGAGGTTATTGTAGACCTCAAAAACATGATCATGTACAACCTGACAGTTTTTTGATACCTCTCACGAGGTCCAAGATACGAGCCCCAAAAGATCATTGCCTAATCATGCTTAGTGCACCTTGGGGTCACTTGGGTCGAGTGTGGTCGCGAGCGTTTCGGTGACTCTGTGGGTAGAACAGGGTTGTCACTAGCATTTACCTGCCAACCAGAGCTAATGGAGCAGATCATTCGATGCCAGGTTAGATGGTTTGAAAGATATGATGCTGAGCCACTTTCAACTGACCCTCACTGCAAGTTTTGGCATCGACTGAGATTGCCTTGCCAAATGCAAACAATCGAATCACCCAAAATTGAGAGAGGTAATTGTAGACCTCAAAAGCCCAATCTCATAGCACCTAATAGTTTGTCGATATCTCTCATGAGGTCTGAGATACGAGCCCCAAAATATTTCTGCCCAATCGTGCTTAGTGCACCTTGGGGTCACTTGGGTCGAGCGTGGTCGCGAGTGTTCCGATGATTCTGTGGGTAGAATGGGGTTGTCACTAGTGTTTACCCAGCTAACTAAAGCTAATGGAGTATGTAGTTTGATGCTAGGTCAAATGGTTTGAAAGATATGCTGCTGAGCCACTTTCAACTGACCCTGACTACAAGTTTTGGCATCGACTAAGATCGCCTTGCCAAATGCAAATGAAGTTGAATCACCCAAAATTGAGAGAGGTTATTGTAGACCTCAAAAACATGATCTTGTAGCACCTAATAGTTTGTCAATAGCTCTCACAAGGTTTGAGATACGAGCCCCAGAAGATCACTACCCAATCATGCTTAGTGCACCTTGAGGTCACTTGGGTCGAGCGTGGTCGCGAGTGTTCCGATGACTCTGTGGGTAGAATGGGGTTGTCACTAGCATTTACTCAGCCAATCGGAGCTGATAGAGTAGATGGTTCGATGCTAGGTCAGACGGTTTGAAAGATACACTGCTGAGCCACTTTCAACTGACCCTCACTACAAGTTTTGGCATCGACTGAGATCGCCTTGCCAAATGCAAACGAAGTCGAATCGCCCAAAACTGAGAGAGGTTATTGTAGACCTTGAAAATAAAATTTGTAGCACCTAAAAATTTGTCAATATCTATCACGAGGTCTAAGATACGAGCCCCAGAAGATCACTACCCAATCGTGCTTAGTGCACCTTGGGGTCACTTGGGTCGAGCGTGGTCGTGAGCATTCCGGTGACTCTGTGGGTAGAACAGGGTTGTCACTGGTGTTTACTTGGCCAATTGGAGCTGATGGAGCATATGGTTCAATGTGAGGTTAGATGGTTTGAAAGATATACTATTGAGCCACTTTCAACTAACCCTCACTGCAAGTTTTGGCATCGACTGAGATCGCCTTGCCAAATGCAAACAAAGTTGAATCGCCCAAAACTGAGAGAGGTTATTGTAAAACTCAAAAACAAAATCCTGTAGTACCTAATAGTTTGTTGATAGCTCTCATGAGGTCTGAGATATGATCCCTAGAAGATCGCTGCCCAATCGTGCTTAGTGCACATTGGGGTCACTTGGGTTGAGCGTGGTCGCAAGTGTTCCGTTGACTCTGTGGACAGAATGGCATTGTCACTGGTGTTTATCCAGCCAACTAGAGTTGATGGAGGACACAGTTTGATGCTAGATCAGATGGTTTGAAAGATACACTACTGAGCCACTTTAAACTGACCCTGACTGCAAGTTTTGGCATCGACTGAGATCGCCTTGCCAAATGCAAATGAAGTTGAATCGCCCAAAATGGAGAGAGGTTATTGTAGACCTCAAAAACATGATCTTGTAGCACCTAAGAGTTTGTCAATATCTCTCACGAGGTCCGAGATATAATTCCTAGAAGATCGCTGCCCAATCGTGCTTAGTGCACCTTGGGGTCACTTGGGTCGAGGGTGGTCGCGAGCGTTTCGGTGACTCTGTGGGTAGAACAAGGTTGTCACTGGTGTTTACCCAGCTAACTAGAGCTGATGGAGTAAATGGTTCAATGCTAGGTCAGACAGTTTGAAAGATACACTGCTGAGCCACTTTCAACTGACCCTCACTGCAAGTTTTGGCATCGACTAAGATCGCCTTGCCAAATGCAAATGAAGTCGAATTGCCCAAAACTGAGAGAGGTTATTGTAGACCTTGAAAACACAATCTTGTAGCACCTGATAGTTTGTCAATACCTCTCATGAGGTCTAAGATATGAGCCACTTTCAACTGACTGTTAGTGGTATGTTTGAAATTTGAACTGTGAAATTAATCATGATTAAGCTTGTTAAATTTGAATTGTGGAGCTTATTATGTTTGAGGTTTAACTTTTATAGATTTTTTGAAATAATAAAAAATGATATCCTTAAAGCATTACAAACAACAATCAAACATGTAACAATTCAAACCATGCAAATGACATAAGTATATGACATGTAAGATCTCTTCTTGGCACTATTGGCCACCCATACATGATTTTGGTCATAAGTCCTTATGAAGAGTTTTAGGACATTTAACTTTTAAATCAAATTGATTGTTACAAATTGCCATTATAGGCTTTAAAAGATCTCAATTAACCATTAAGGATCCTTTTGTCCTTCTATCTCTGATTGCATCCATGGTGACCGTAGGCATCTTCATAGGTGCTCCTGCACAAGTTACATTCCACATACAAAACCAAGTTTATTGAATCAAAATACAATCTAAGAAAGGTCAAATTAATGTATTGAAATTAAGCTTAACAAACTTAGAAAATAATGCACTAAGTTAACTTATTACCTAGTCAAGTGTTCCTGAAGGGTCATCTCTTTGCTTCAGGGTCTCCAATAGTGCTTCATGATCAACAGTAGTACCACTAATACATTTGGGGTGAAATTACGATGACAATTTGCAATGGCGGGCAAATGATATGTCTTTTTGGCTTTTTTTTTCAATTATACCTCGACAGCATCGCAATTGTGACATTAACAGGATATAAGAAAAAAAAAGAAAAGAAAACGTTGGTCATTTCTATAATAGTGCCGAGAGGGTTTTTTGCAGCCATTGGATGAGGAGATCTCTACGGCTAGGCATCTATGTGGTGAGAGGGTTTTTTTCAGCCATTGGATGAGGAGATCTCTATGGCTAGGCATCTCTGTAGTGAAAGGGATCTACTAGATTGTACATTCAAAATCCAAAAGGCCGAGAAAGGTATGATTTTAAACTTCACTTCCTCCTTGTTTTGTGTCACCCTCTCTTTCCTTTATCATGCACTCAGGTACTTCGAGCGTCGCTTTTGTATTGTGCAACCCGAGAATGACATCTTTATCTTTATTTACTTATGCTTCGTTCTTTGCTTTGATTACCTCCATAATGCATGTGGTCTGTGCTTAGTTGGGAGCTGGTTTGAATCTACTGCTATAGACTGTGGCTTGCGGCATTCATGCTACTCTTGAAACTGTTCCATATGTGCAAAGGTGCTATTGAGTCCATTTATTATGTCGTACCCTAGATCATGGTTGCATGAAGTGATGAACTAAGCCAACTCATGGCCAAGCACCAAGGTTAGTGAGCTGTGTGTTTTTACTGCATAGCCCACGAGCTAGGGATACATCATTGCCATGTTAAAACTTAGCATTCAAATTTGCATCCTTGTTGATTTCTTGAAATTGAACTTTCAAAACCAAAATGGTTAAGTGGATGTGAAAAGTTCGGGGTTAAGAAATGGGAAAAGTTAAGATTTTGGAAAGATTCTCACAAAAAGTTGGGATTTGGGAATTATTCTCACCAAAAGTTCATGATTGGGAGTTGAGACTTGCAAAAAGTTAAGGTTTGAGAATTTTTTTTGCAAAAAATTAATGTTTCCAATATATTGTTGCGAATAAAATGGAAATGCCTTAGAATTTTTAAATTTTGACATTTCAAAAATCTAGGCAACAAGAATGCATAGGTGGCTCACTATTGGGATGACTCATTGCTAGGTGGCTCATTGTCGAAGGGGCTCACTGCCCAAAATGCAAAAGCCAGCTATTATATTTGAGAGGCAGCTTACTATTGGAGTGTAAAATACAAATTTGAATGAGTTACAATTGCATCTACATATGCATGAAATATAGTTCATGCTAAAGTACAAATTTATTCTATACAATTACTAAATTGTAGATATATCAGTTCACTATACACATCAATATATCACTATCATATATCATATATCATAAATCACATCAATATCATTGTCGTCTATTATGTGTTGATGCCACTTTCTATATATACACCAGACCTACATTCCACAAGTCAACTTGAAACGGAGATGGAATCGTGTGAGCACATTACCCCAAAAGTTAGAGATGTCAACAATCTTAAAAAGGATATCTCACGCTATACCAAATAGGACTAGACCAAAAACTTTATTACACCATTATATAGACCAAAACTTGTACCTGTAACAACACTGTCAAACCAAAGGATAGGTTGGAGATAAGAGTATCAGAACAAAAAATGACATCAATGACAAATATCAATAGCATAGGCATCATCTTGGCTTCTATTGAAATTGAGGGCTCGAGCGCTGGAAACTTGGTATACTGTGGTAACTTTTACAATCATGTCTTGGAGCTTGCGATCCTTTCATTGTTTCATATTTTATGAGGGGTCCACTATGTTTGATGGTTTAAACTTGATATTATTTCATTGTTATATATTCCTCTGTCTACACTTCATTCATTCATTTCTCCACTATTGAATTTATGAGAGCCCAAGAGCATCCTTGTTGAATAGATGTTTTGATGAATATGTGTTGATATTTTGAGCTAGGGCATCATCTCTGATTTCACTGCTTAATGGATTTCTTCCCATTTTCTCTGTATTCGGGCATACTGAGATAGCATCTATCCTATAACACTTTCATGTGGCCTTATGCTTGCTGATTATGTATCTCTGCCTTCAAGGCCCGTGAGCTAGGGATATCAACCTAGAATTCTGGTAGCCCATGATTATTGGTCTCACGGATGATACCTAAAGAAGTAGATGATATCATATTTCTACAACTCATAGTTAATATGTTTCTAGATTTTTTATTAGATTGTGTATTAAGTTAATCTATTTATGGCAATCTTTAAAAAAGCCACTGTGACTTTTCATAGATGGTGACTGACAATGATAACATGATTTAGACTATAAGTATACTAACTTCTCATGTATTATGAATATATATGAAATTAAGTGTGACTTTCATACATATTGCAGTCTATATTAATATTACTATTAATTTTTTCTTAAGAATATTATCAGACTTCATAAATAACAATTCTAATCTGATCTCACTCATGGTGATGTTACTAGATGCTTTTGATTCCTTCCCTTTATATCTCTCAATGTGAGAAAGAGGTCACACCTCTTCATCATGTATGCCCTTTGGAAAGAGACACACCATTTCACTATTAGCACCCTTGAAAGAATGCAACTCTTCATTATTTATGCCCTTTGAAATGGACACAACCTTTCACAATCAGATCTGCACTTCTTATTTATCTCAGAAATGCACTTTTTATTTCCAAATTATTCCCCATTCAAATTAGTAAAAATATAAAACTAGTAAAAATATGTACACGTGTTATTGGATGGTCTATAAACATGTATAAATAGTCATGTTTGTCAATAGTTTTATTCATCAAAGATATATTCTATAGTGCTTAGTCAATAAGACTATTTATATCTGTGTCTATTGGCTATCCAATAGAACCTCTAGGTGTTTTTAGTACATTATAACAATGTCATAGAAACAGTAATTCAAGAGATTTTGATGGATATATTAAAAAAAATGTATCATAATTTATCACTATGGTTAATTACTTGCAAATGCGAGAAAATGGTTACAATAAGTCTTGACAATTAAAATTTTAATATTAAACAATATTTTTCATAGTAACATTATAGTTTTTTATTAAAGTAGTAAATAACATATTTCGATAATATTAAAAAAATCTTTTCGGTAGATAAAACATCAGCAAGGACACACAAAAAAGACAAAAAACATAGAGAATAGATAGAAAGAAAAGCTTTAAACTAAGCACATATTAACTCTATTGAGGGTACTACTAGCTTCCAATTCAACTTGGAAAAAGTTTTGTTAAAGTTCCTAATGGTCTTGACATTGTTTATCACCACACTTATCATTTTTCTTTATGGTACCTCTAGTTCTTGTGTTAAGACCAATATCCCCCTTAGTAGTCATCATAGAACCAAAACCAATTGCGACATGTATGCAAAATGTGGAAATATAGATGAGGCACATGAACTCTTTGAACAAATTCATCTAAGAAATGTGGTATCATGGAATGCCATGATTGCATGATATGTACAAAATGGATTTTTTGAAAAGGCTTTAGAAACTTTCAAGCAAATACTATTGCTAAAGATTTATTGTTGCTCTATTTTGGTATTTGATGATTGTCCATGCTTAAACATTTAATGTCATTATGGTTATATGAATGGATTCTTTTCCTTAGAACACTATCATCTTCAAAATCCTATATGAAATCTATATGACCATTTCATTTCTATGGACGGCATAAAGGTGTCTTACAACAAAGTTTCTAAATTGATGGAGTATGTTGGACCATGTTACGATTACAAAAGTTGGATGCGTATTGTTCAATATAAAAAAAGTATGTGTAGGTATGCACTCTTAGCAAATTATATACAACAACAAGACAATAATCAAAGTAAAAGTGTGGCTATATACATTGATGGAAGGCCAAAAGCAATACGGAATATTGCGGGTTTTATAAATAGTACATGACCTGGGTCAACTATAAAGCAACCCAATTGCATATTTGAGGCGTGCGAGGGAAATTGTGTATTCATCTGTGCGATAAAATCAATACGTGCAGGGGAAGAGTTGCTTATTGATTACAATTTGAACCGCATAGATACAAACGAGGCTACTATCATGGGGGTGGTACATACTATTAAACCAACTTCTAATCAATGACTCCAACATATCATTTAGTTATTAAATTTTTGGCTAACATTTTTATACTTGATCTTTGACACAGGGGCACAACATGGAGCAACCACCCGGAGGGGATGGTGATGATATTCCCAGCTTATCTACACATGAGCAGGTAAAACTCATTGTAATTGTGCAAACTAGATAGAAGCAAAATGTTATTTTTTTAATGTTGTTTTCTTCATTATTTTGGAGTAATTTTGATAATACTAATACTATTGTTATCACAGAGGGTTGGTGGTCGGAGAGACGGAAAGCAACCTGTAGTCCCTTAGGAGGCCCCCCTTGAGGAGGACCCTTTTTTTATTGATTTAGCAGAGACTGATGACCTGATCGGTTCCTTCAAAAAGCTACTAAAGAAAATTGGAAAAGAACTTTTACATTTGCCATCCATACAGCCTCAGAGTCAGGAAATAAAAGAGAGGGGAGCTAACTTGTTGCACACTTCTGAAAACTTAAAAGTAAGTATTAATGAAATTTTTAATTATAACAAGAGTTCAATAATGGTTTTTATGTTATGCTCTTTTATGGCATTAATTAAAATATGGATGCATTGTCTTTACAGAGTTATTTGCGTAATTTTGAAATTCATTCCCATGATGAGGGTACTGCAGGTACTAGAAAAGCATGGGACACACAAGCTCGGCTCTGGTGGTTTTTTGAAACTTCAAGCATGAGTTGTAAGTATTAGTAAATGAAAAATTGTATCAAGTTTTTTATATATTGCAAGGAATTTTTTTTCGGTGAAACAATGCAATTAAAATTCACGATACCAAGCAAAAATGTATTGTCACTACACTACACACAGTGCATTTGTCTGCATCAAGATCCACATTGTCTGAAATAAACCCAATTTCTCTACAGGTCTTGCTAACAATCTGATCATAATCCACAAATGTATACCAAGGCAGTGTGACTACAACATCTCATAGATTACCTCTCCGTTATGTTTTGATGGACTATCAAACTCTATTCCAAAATCCCCATTTTGCACAAGCTGGAATTAAGGATATTGGGGGAGGTTTTGGAATTCAGCTTCATGCCTTCCAAATGCATTTGATCATAGTTTATATACATCCTTTCTCACAATTTGTGTGCTTAATCTTCAATCTTTGTGTCCCAAGAGGCAACTCTTTAATGAGGCATTTTTGGTAAAGAGCGTACATGTCAGTAATTATAACTTCTACATACACTATAGATACATGGAGTTATACAAATCAATAATTTTCCTATATGGTAATTCCTGTCAACAATTGAAAAAGAATTTACTACAAATTACACGTGTAATATTATTGCTAGCCTTTCTTAGATAGATAGATAGTGATTTGGTTGTTATATATATATATATATATATATATATATATATATATATATATATATATATATATATATATATATATATATATATATATATATATATATATATATATATATATATATATATATATATATATATATATATATATATATATATATATATATATATATATATATATATATATATATAAAGTTTGGAAATACAAAAAGTATAATAGAGAGGCTCTATTGTTAGCCAGATATACCATGTTCTTAATGTTAAGATATTTAAATATGTCTAGTGAGTTGCAATATGTCTCTTATGCATTTAATTTTAGTACGATTCATAATTACAATTTTTAAGCATGTGAAGTGAATTACCATATGTTAATTATAATTTACATTTGATTGCGATAATTTTTTGCAAATTTAAAGAATGTGTGGCAAATGCTAGGTTATATATGACCATTGTCAATCCCATATTCTAGATCCCCATCATCACATGAAAATCATGCATCTACTTTATTCATCAATGTCTATTTCCTTTTCTTGTTGACTGGATGTATTTCATCTTTTACATTTTTTTTTGCCTTGCTTTCTTGTTTCTGGTAGTGGTTTGTCTGCTTTTGAAGGCTGATTTTATGGTTTATCCTATCTCTATTCTCTTGATTGAGTTTGAATCCAAGCCTGACGTCTTGTAGTTCTTCAACACAGGGACTGATATGTTCAAGTCTTTGAGGGATACCAATGGGATGTGAGAGAGAGAGGGGGACAGGGGCAGAGAGGAGAGATAATGAGATAGAGATAGAGAGAGATAAATAGAGTGAGACAGGTGGAAAGAGAAGGAGCCATATTGCAAAGAAGCGAGATATGGAGAGAGAGGGGGGATATAGGAAGACATAGAGATAGAAAGAGGGAGAGGTGCATAGGGAAGAGAAAGAAAGAAGAGAGAGAGAGAGAGAGAGAGAGAGAGAGAGAGAGAGAGAGAGAGAGAGAGAGAGAGAGAGAGAGAGAGAGAGAGAGAGAGAGAGAGAGAGAGAGAGAGAGAGAGATTTACAATGTAACACAGTTTTTTATGTTATAATTAAATTTATATATAATTTTCTATATCTAATTCCTATTTTTAGGTTGATATTTATTTTCTTAGATTTTCATAGTTTTTTAGTACAGACAGACCTAAACTCAACTTGGTTTTGCTGGATCCTCAAATCCACCCCTGAACCAAACCAAACCAGGATCTAAACCAGAACTAGCAACCTGGCTTTAAAGTCAACTATTGAAAAAGTATCTAGGCTTTTCTGCAGAACAAGACAAATAGGCTATAGGGATTAATGAAATGAAGATGAATGTTCTGAATAACTATATTTTTTACATAAAGCTAATTACAGATGCATAAACATGCCTTTTTTTCAAGGAGAGAATTATTCATGAAAATTGGGAATGATCAATTATTTTTTACTTAGTGGATGTTTATATTCCTTTAATTTATATGGACTTGAAGTTGAAGTTGTGTTGCACCAGTTTGTGCAGATGTATACCATCTTGATTTTAAAATCTATTTCTAAAAGCTTTAGCCTATTTGCAAGTGCGGACTCTTCATTCCTTGGACCATCCTAATGTTCTGAAGTTTAATGCATGGTGAGTTAGTGATGATAGGTTGTGTTTCTTATTTCTAGTCCTTTTGCAGTCTAGTAATTTCTCCTGCTTTTCATTCCTATACTGTTTCATATGTGATGGCTCTGACATGTTGTAAGTCATTAGTGAGTTTTGTAATGGATTGAGATGTTCTTTTCCACATTAATTAAAGTGAAGGAAATACAAATTGTTCATATAGAAAAGGAAAGATTTTGAAACTTAATTTGAGCATAAGCGTAACATGGTGCACAAATATACTCTATATTTTCATCTGATAGGTTTACCTTTTTAGGTACGAGACTTCTGCACATCTGTGGCTTGTGCTCGAGTACTGTGTTGGGGGGGGATCTTCTAACATTATTACGGCAAGTAATTTTTTTTGGATCCTATTACTTAGTAATCAATTATTTCTTAACAAAGAAAATCATGTACAAAATTATTACAGGTAAGAATTTTCTGTAAATCTTATTTGTTAATAACCAACCCTTTCTTAACATACAAAATTATGTTTTTGTGTTAAGACTAGGGCAGTTTGATATTAAATTATTTCCAAAAAATTGAAAATTGAATATGTTTTAGTCTTAATGCCTCCTACTTTTGGTCAACTGAGGTTCATATAAGGCATATAAACATTTTAGATAATATACTTATAGTATGTTTGAAGTGTTCTACTCTCTCTCTCTCTCTCTCTCTCTCTCTCATGTGGAAGCTACAAGAGTCTCATTTGAAATTCATATAAGTTTTAGTTTCAATGTGTATGTTGCTATAAGAATACACTACCATGTGATGATTGATGTATCTTTAAAGAAGAATAGGGTAATTGTGACGAGGGTAATTTGTACCCAGAACAGGGTAATTTGTCCCAAAAAATAAATTTTATTTTATTTTTTATTCCTCGCAATTGCGACGCACACACAGAAAATTGCGATAGGGGTGCTGTATAGGTGATGCCCACTCCCATCACAATTGCGACAGTTGTTGCATGATCACATGTGGCTTCCCAAGCGCATGCGACCATGTGACAAGCCGTTGCAGTTGTCCCGGTGTTCGTCGCAATTGCAATGGTTGTCGCATAATCGCATGCGGCTTCCCAAGTGCATGCGACCATGCGACAAGTCATCGTAGTTTAAGTCATAATTGTGATGGTAGAGGAAAGACGTCATATTTTGAGACTAAAAAATAGCGATGTCTATGACTGTCACAATTGCAACACATGGCTGTCACAATAGCGACACATAGCCGTCACAAATCGAAGCCAAATTTATTAGTGAGTAATAGTCCAAAGTTCTTGTCTTTGGTCTTCCTTGATGCTTTGACAACTTGAAATTTGTTTCTATAACAAGGTGTGAATACATAAGAATACTTTTGTGCTTCTCATAGTCTTCAAATGCAAGAACTCCATTCTTTCTAATCATGTATGTTCGCAACCATGTTCCTGCAACAACTAAACCAGTAGGATATGTGAACCCATCACCATCTGTCATTAGTTGTACAAGCTTTTGTTTACCTTGTACACAACATGCTAACCAATAATTTGACCTCTCATCATTCCCCTGCAGTGCAACCAATGCAAAAACATCTCCTGGCTTCAAAAGATCTGAAAGATGGTCATAGTCAACTGAAGTGTCCATGTCATCATTTCTTATAGAGAGTGTCAAAGATAAAGGAGTCAGATACTGTGGAACCCATGTATCCACCCAATCACTTGACTCGCAATGATCCCAATCATACTAAAAACACATGGGGAAAAAACAAGCCAACTCTCATGTCCAAATGGTCCATGTACTACTATTGGAGCTTCCCAATGAATGCATTTTTGAAGAGTCTTTCACTATTTGACAATCCAATCTATCTCCTATAGTTCCACCCTCAACCAACCAAAAGAATCTACGCACTGTAGAATCAAAAGTCCCCCCTGTGACAATGCTAAAGTACACCAATCAACAATAGAACAAGCATCAAGAAGTAAAACACCTAAAATCCTCAATTGCTCCTTAACTAGATCTCTCTTCACACATGCACCTGCTCCATCATGCTCCCCTTTCACATGCCCTGACTCAAAAAAACTCCAAATATGAGGTACACCTCTCTCCACATGCATTCTACACAACCAATAAAACATTCTGGCATTCTTAAATTGACCGGTGCAATTATCTAACCAAATGAGATGCCTATCCATAGCAATACCATTTTCTTGCAAGAAGTCAAAATAATTCTAGAAACAATGTTGAACAAACTCATGAGAGTGAGACTTGTCGTCGCTCATATAAAAATGGTACTCTCTGATTATCTTTCACTCATCTTTTGTGCTATCAGGGGAATGTCTATATGTGATGTGTACAAAAATAGCAACCTGAATCAAATTGTAATATTGAGCTTGAGTCTCATTTTGGGGCTGCAATGTATAGTTCTCCGCAAAGTCTACAATAGATATAATAGTTCCAATGAGGAAAGTTTCCTTACATGTCCTGAATTCTTGATCCAACCATTGAGACCTGTGACTATGCCTTGCATACTTGTAAAAAAGATTTGTCTTGAAATCTGAGATAAAATCAGCAACATTGTATTCATTTGCAACTAACTCACATCTAGAGCCTTCATGTCCACTTTTCAATGTATATTTTACTGTTTAATATACCTTTTTTTGGATGAGTGTCTTTCCAAAATTGTGTTCCAAACCCTCATGAAAACATGTTCTAAACTTGGACAAGCCACCACATTCTGAGCACTTGGCATTTAAGCAATCTTTTTTATAAAATAAACAACCATCATCTCTATGACATAAAAATTGATCTAGCTAGTCTCTTGATGATTTGGGAAGATCAGTTGCACCACAATCCTCTAGTATTTCATTAGTATGCAAAGTAGAATGAATGGACCGTAATAATTCATGATGCATTGAAAACTCAACATGATATTTTCAAGAACATGTATTTTGAATCTTAAGGGGTACACAATAAAATGGCTTCACAGATTCAAGACCTGTGTGATATTTTCAATGTTGGATGTGTCTCACAAATTTTTTTATAAAACATTGTTTGACTTACCTCCACATAATGTTTAGGATGTGGAGTGTGGTCTCGATTGCCAACTCTCAACTTCAAGACATCCTTCACATTTGGTGACACTCTTGAGTTAGCATACCAAAATTGTTGAATTTTATCCTTGACAACATCTGCTAGCTTCTTATCGAAACGTGGAAGTCTCCCACCATAAGCCCATGTATCAATTTGAAGCGGATCATCAAGTCTTTTTCTTCTTGCAAGTGCTCTACCCAAAGTTTTATGGTCTATATTGAAGTCAACACAAGTTTGTCTCATCAAACGAGCCTTTCTCAATTGATGACTTACTAAGGAGGTTGTAATAACCCTCCAAGCAACTCTCTTATCTTTTTCTCTGCTAGTCTTCCCAATGCTTTTGAGAAAATTGAAAAGATTCTTCACAACAATGGCATTTCTCTCCATTTTCTTGTTCACATGAATCTTCAATTTCACAAGCACAGGTCTCATCTTTTGCATCTTTAACAACAACACAAAAATTTGACATTTCTCAACCAATGTCTTGTTTCAAAAAAATTGATCATAAAGTCTTGAAGCCCACAACCTAACGGTTCTATGTGACCTCTTTCCTTCCCAATTATTCATAATGTTCTCCTCAATTTCAATTAACCATTTAGGTGTTCTTGAAAGCCTCGAATTTAAAGATTGATTATCTTTATTACAAGGGACTTCATTTCACATGTAATTTGGAGATGTATAACATTCATGTGGTTCTTGTGCAACATCTTCGTTCCCAAAGTCTACATTTTCAATCTCCATCTATGCATTTTCAAATTGAACAACCTCTTCACTTACAACTACATTTACAGGGTCACCTTGATTAATGTTTAACATACCTTCTCTCCTTCTTCGGTGATTTTCCTTATATTTTTCCCTATATGCCTGAATTTTGTCATCTGTCAGCTTCCTCTTGCATTTAGCCTTTCGACGACTGGTGCTTCCCATGGTGAGACCACAAGTTGACAAAAATCAAATAGTGGGCCCCAAAACACATTTTTTGTTTTGCAATGCGTGTAAAAATTATAAAATCCCATGATTGTCTGCTCTTTGGGGACAGGGAATATTTTGGTCAAATATTGCCTGGCAAAAATTGGGTACCCGAAAATATCGGGTACTCGATATTCCCCAGCTAATGAAAACAAGGTGGGAGGAAATGAAAACAATTGAACTTTTACATATATTTATGTATATAATATATATATATATAAAAGAGGCTTATGATATATATAATGTATATTATATATGTACTAATGTGGTCGGCTAAATATTTGTATTAAATGTGCCTTTTACAGGCATCATAAACCCTAGCTACATAGAAATGGAGGCTTTCATGAATATTTCACTAGAGGCAGAGAGAGACTCCCTAGGGATCCTAACGCATGATAAGGGGTCATGGGGACTCCCTAGGGACCCTAACACATGATAAGGCATACTAGGACCCCTAGGGAGTCCCCGTGACCCCCTTTGACACATTGGAACACTCAAGTGTGCCTTAAGGGGTCCTACAACCCCTTAAGGCACACATGAGCATTCCAATGTCTCAAAAGGGGTCACGGGGCCTCCCTAGGGGTCCTAACGCATGATAAGGCATACTAGGACCCCTAGGGAGCCCCCATGTCCCCTTTTGACACATTGCAATGCTCAAGTGTGTCTTAAGGGGTCTTAGGACCACTGAAGACACACTTGAGCATTGCGATCTATCAAAAGGGGTCACTGGGACTCGCTAGGGGTCCTAACACATGATAAGGCATACTAGGACCCCTAGGGAGTCCCCCTGACCCCTTTTGACACATTGGAATGCTAAAGTGTTCCTTAAGGGGTTGTAGGACCCCTTAACGAACACTTGAGCATTCGAATTGTCAAAAGGGGTCAGGGGGACTCCCTAAGCGTCCTAACCAGTACTAAGACCCCTAGGGAGTCACCGTGACTCCTTTTGACACATTGAAATGCTCAAGTGTGTCTTAAGGGGTCCTTTTGACACATTGGAATGCTCAAGTGTGTCTTAAGGGGTCCTACGACCCCTTAAGACACACTTGAGCATTCAATTGTGTCAAAAGGGGACCCCTTAAGACACACTTGAGCGTTCCAATGTGTCAAAAGGGGTCACGATGACTCCCTAGGTGTCCTAATGTGTGATAAGGCATACTAGGACTCATAGGGAGTCACCATGATCACTTTTGACACATTGGAATGCCCAAGAATGCCTTGAGGGGTCCTATGACCCCTTAAAGCACACTTGAGTGTTCCAATGTGTCAAAAGGGGTCACAGGGACTCCCTAGGGGTCCTAACACATGATAAGGCGTACTAGGACCCCTAGGAAGCCCCCATGACCCCTTTTGACACATTGGAATGCTCAAGTTTGTCTTAAGGGGTCTTAGGACCCCTTAAGACAAACTTGAGCATTCCAATGTGTCAAAAGGGGTCACAGGGGCTCCTTAGGGGTCCTAACATATGATAAGGCATACTAGGACCCCTAGGGAGCCCCCGTGACCCCTTTTGACACATTAGAATGCTCAAGTTTGTCTTAAGGGGTCCTAAGACCCCTTAAGACAAATTTGACTGTTCCAATGTGTCAAATGGGACACGAGGGCTCCCTAGGGGTCCTAACGTGTGATAAGTCATACTAAGATGCCTAGGGAGCCCCCGTCACCCCTTTTGACACATTGGAATGCTCATGTTTATCTTAAGGGGTCCTAATACACCTTAAGAAAAACTTGAGCATTCTAATGTGTCAAAAGGGGTCACTGGGGCTCCCTAGAGGTCCTAACATGTGATAAGGTGTACTAGGAGTCCTACAACCCCTTAAGGCACACTTGAGCATTCCAATGTGTCAAAAGGGATCACAGGGGCTCCCTAGGGGTCCTAGTATGCCTTATCACGTGTTAGGACCCCAAGGGAGCCCCTGTGACCCCTTTTGACACATTGGAACACTCAAGTTTGTCTTAAGGGGTCATAAAACCCCTTAAAGACCCCTCAAGACACACTTGAGTGTTCCAATGTGTCAAAAGGGGTCATGGTGGCTCCCTAGGGGTCCTAATGCGTGATAAGGCATACTAGGACCCCTAGGGAGCCCTCATGACCCCTTTTGACACATTGGAATGCTCAATTTTATCTTAAGGGGTCTTAGGACCCCTTAAGACCAACTTGAGTGTTCCAATGTGTCAAAAGGGGTCACGAGGCCTCCCTAGGGGTCCTAATGCATGATAAAGCATACTAGGACCTGTAGGGAGCCCTCGTGACCCCTTTTGACACATTGGAATGCTCAAGTGTGCCTTAAGGGGTCGTAGTACCCCTTAAGGCACACTTGAGTGTTCCAATGTGTCAAAAGGGGTCATGGGGTCTCCCTAGGGGTCCTAACATGTGATAAGGCATACTAGGACCCCTTAAGACACACTTGAGCATTCCAATGTATCAAAAGGGGACCCCTTAAGACATGCTTGAGTGTTCCAATGTGTCAAAAGGGGTCATGATGACTCCCTAGGGGACCTAGTACACTTTATCACACGTTAGCACCCCTAGGGAGTCCCTGTGACCCTTTTTGACACATTGGAATACTCAAGTGTGTCTTAAGGGGTCGTAGTGACCCCTTTTAACACATTGGAATGCTCAAGTGTGTCTTAAGGGGTTGTAGGACACCTTAAGACACACTTGACCATTCCAATGTGTCAAAAGGGGTCACGGGGACTCCCTATGGGTCCCAGTACACCTTATCACGTGTTAGGACCCCTAGGGAGTCCCCGTGACCCCTTTTGAAATATTGGAACGCTCAAGTTTGTTTTAAGGGGTCTCCTTAAGATAGACTTGAGCATTCTAATATTTCAAAAGCCCCTTAAGACAAACTTAAGCATTCCAATATTTCAAAAGGGGTCACAGGGACTCCCTAGGGGTCCTAACGCATGATAAGGCATACTAGGACCCCTAGGGAGTACCCGTGACCCCTTTTGACACTTTGGAATGCTCAAGTGTGTCTTAAGGGGTCCTGCAACCCCTTAAGACACACTTGAGCATTCCAATGTGTCAAAAGGGGTCACTATGACCCCTTAAGACACACTTCAGCATTCCAATGTGTCAAAAGGGGTCATGGGGACTCCATAAAGGACCTAAAACATGATAAGGCATACTAGGACCCCTAGGGAGTCATCGTAACCCCTTTTGACACATTGGAAAGCTCTAGTGTGTCTTAAGGATTCCTACAACCCCTTAAGACACACTTGAGCATTCCAATGTGTCAAAATGGGTCACGAGGACTCCCTAGGTGTCCTAATGCATGAGAAGGTGTACTAGGACCTCTTGGGAGTCCTTGTGACACCTTTTGACACATTGGAATGCTCAAGTGTGCCTTGAGGGGTCCTACGACCCCTTAAAGCACACTTAAGCATTCCAATGTGTCAAAATAGGTCACGGGGACTCCCTAGGGGTCCTAATGCATGATAAGGTGTACTAGGTCCCCTAGGGAGCCCCCATGACCCCTTTTGACACATTAGAATGCTCAAGTATGTCTTAAGGTGTCTTAGGACCCCTTAAGACATACTTGAGCATTCCAATGTGTCAAAAGGGGTCACGGGGGTTCCTTAGGGGTCCTAACATGTGATAAGGCGTACTAGGACCCCTAGGGAGCCGCTGTGGCCCCTTTTAACACATTGGAATGCTCAAGTTTGTCTTAAGGGGTCTTAGGACCCCTTCAGAAAAAATTGAGCATTCCAGTGTGTCCAAAGGGGTCACGGGGGCTCCCTAGGGGTCCTAACATGTGATAAGGCATACTAGGACCCCTAGGGAGCCCCCATGACCCCTTTTGACACATTGAAATGCTCAAGTTTTTCTTAAGGGGTCTTAGGACCCCTTACGACAAACTTGAGCATTCCAATGTGTCAAAAGGGGTCACGAGGGCTCCCTAGGGGTCCTAACACATGATAAGGCATACTAGGACTCCTACGGAGTCCTTGTGACCCGTTTTGACACATTGGAACACTCAAGTGTGCCTTGAGGGGTCGTAGGAATCCTTAGAGAACACTTCAGCCTTCCAATGTGTCAAAAGGGGTCACGAGGGCTCCTTAGGGGTCCTAACATGTGATAAGGCATTCTAGGACACCTAGGGAGATCCCGTGACCCCTTTTGACACATTGGAACACTCAAGTTTGTCTTAAGGGGTCTTAGGACCCCTTAAGAAAAACTTGAGCATTCCAATGTGTCAAAAGGGGTCATGGGGCCTCCCTAAGGGTCCTATCACATGATAAGGTGTACTAGGACCCCTAGGGAGCCCCTGTGACCCCTTGTGACACATGAGAATGCTCAAGTGTTCCTAAAGGGGTCGTAGGACCCCTTAAGGCACACTTGAGCATTCCGATGTTTCAAAAGGGGTCATGGGGTCTCCCTAGGGGTCCTAACACATGATAAGGCATACTAGGACCCCTAGGGAGTCCCTATGACCCCTTTTGACACATTGGAACGCTCAAGTGTGCCTTAAGAGGTTGCAGGACCTCTTAAGGGACACTTGAGCATTCCAATGTGTCAAAAGGGGTCACGAGGACTCCTGTGACCCCTTTTGACACATTGGAATCCTCAAGTTTCCCTTAAGGGGTCCTACGACCCCTTAAGGCACACTTGAGCATTCCAATTTGTCAAAAGGGGTCACGAGGACTCCCTAGGTGTCCTAACGCATGATAAGGCATAGTAGGACCCCTAGGGACTCCCCGCCACCCCTTTTGACACATTGCAACCCTCAGGTGTGTCTTAAGGGGTCTTAGGACCCCTGAAGACACACTTGAGCATTGCAATGTGTCAAAAGGGCTCACTAGGACTCCCTAGGGGTCCTAACGCATGATAAGGTGTACTAGGACCCCTTGGGAGTCCCCTTGACCCCTTTTGACACATTGGAATGCGCAAGTGTGCCTTAAGGGGTCCTTTTGTCATAGGACCCCTTAAGGCACACTTGAGCATTCCAATGTGTCAAAAGGGGTCAGGTGGACTCCCTAGGGGTCCTAACGAATACTAGGACCCCTAGGGAGTCACAGTGACCCATTTTGACACATTAGAATGCTCAAGTGTGTCTTAAGGGGTCCTTTTGACACATTGGAATGCTCAAGTGTGTCTTAAGGGGTCCTCCAATCCCTTAAGACACACTTGAGAATTCAATTATGTCAAAAGGGGACCCCTTAAGACACACTTGAGCGTTCCAATGTGTCAAAAGGGGTCACAATGACTCCCTAGGGGTCCTAACACTTGATAAGGTGTACTAGGACCCCTAGGGAGTCCCCGTGACCCCTTTTGACACATTGGAAAACTCAAGTGTGCCTTAAGTAGTCCTATGACCTCTTAAAGCACACTTGAGCATTCCAATGTTTCAAAAGGGGTCACGGGGACTCCCTAGGGGTCCTAACGCGTGATAAGGCATACTAGGAACCCTAGGGAGTCCCCATGACCCCTTTTGACACATTAGAATGGTCAAGTGTGCCTTAAGGTGTCAGAGGAACGCTTAAGGTAGACTTGAGCATTCCAATGTGTCAGAAGGGATCACGGGGACTCCCTAGGGGTCCTAACGAGTGATAAGACATACTAGGACCCCTAGGGAGTTGTCGTGACCCCTTTTTACACATTTGAATGCTCAAGTGTGTCTTAAGGGGTCATACAACCCCTTAAGAAACACTTGAGCATTCCAATGTGTCAAAAGGGAACCCCTTAAGATACACTTGAGCAGTCCAATGTGTCAAAATGGGTCACGATGACTCCCTAAGGGTCCTAGTATGCTTTATCACGTGTTAGGACCACTACGGAGTGCCTGTGACCCCTTTTGACACATTGGAATGCTCAAGTGTGTCTTAAGGGGTCCTAGGAACCCTTAAGACACACTTGAGCATTCCAATGTGTCAAAAGGGGTCACTACGACCCCTTAAGACACACTTGAGCATTCCAATGTGTTAAAAGGGGTCACGAGGACTCCCTAGGGGCCCAAACGCGTGATAAGGCATATTAGGACTCCTAGGTAGTCATCATGACCCCTTTTGACACATTGGAATGCTCTAGTGTGTCTTAAGGGGTCATAGGACCCCTTAAGACACACTAGACCATTCCAATGTGTCAAAAGGGTTCACAGGGACTCCCTAGGTGTCCTAACGCATGATAAGGCTTACTAGGACCCCTAAGGAGTCCTCGTCACCCCTTTCCTAAAGACATGCTTGAGCATTGCAATGTGTGAAAAGGGGTCATCGGGACTCGGTAGGGGTCCTAACGTGTGATAAGGCATACTAGGACCCCTAGGGAGTCCCCCTCACCCCTTTTGACACATTGGAATGGTCAAGTGTGGCTTAAGGGGTTGTAGGACCCCTTAAGGCACACTTGAGTGTTCCAATGTGTCAAAAGGGGTCACAGGGACTCCCTAGAGGTCCTAACGCGTACTAGGACCCCTAGGGAGTTCCTGTGACCCCTTTTGACACATTGGAATGCTCAAGTGTGTCTTAAGGGGTTCTTTTGACACATTGGAATGCTCAAGTGTGTCTTACGGGGTCCTATGACCCCTTAAGATACACTTGCACTTTCCAATGTGTCAAAAGGGGTCACAGGGACTCCCTAGGGGTCCTAATGTGTGATAATGCGTACTAGGACCCTATGGAGTCCCTGTGACCCCTTTTGACACATTGGAATGCTCAAGTGTGTCTTAAGGTGTCCTACGACCCCTAAAGACACACTTGAGCATTCCAATGACCCCTTAAGACACACTTGAGCATTCCTATGTGTCAAAAGGGGTCACGGGGACTCCCTAGGGGTCCTAACGTGTGATAAGGCATACTAGGACCCCTAGGGAGTCCCTGTGACCCCTTTTGACACATTGCAATGCTCAAGTGTGTCTTAAGGGGTGACACCTTTTGAGACATTACAATGCTCAAGTGTGTCTTAATGGGTCTTAGGACCCCTGAAGACACACTTGAGCATTACAATGTGTCAAAAGGGGTCATCAGGACTCGCTACGGGTCCTAATGCATGATAAGGCATACTAGGACCCCTAAGGAGTCCCCATGACCCCTTTTGTCACATTGGAATGCTCATGTGTGCCTTAAGGGGTCACATTAAGGCACACTTGAGTGTTCCAATGTGTCAAAAGGGGTCACTAGGACTCCCTAGGGGTCCTAACATGTGATAAGGTGTTAGAACCCCTAAGGAGTCCCCATGACCCCTTTTGACACATTGGAATGCTCAAGTGTGTCTTAAGGTGTCCTATGACCCCTTAAGACACACTTGAGCATTCGAATGAGTCAAAAGGGGTCAGGGGGACTTCCTAGGGGTCCTAACATGTGATAAGGTGTACTAAGACCCCTAGGGATTCCCCATGACCCAGATGAGATGTTAGTGAGTGACTTAGATTGCTAATACTACTCTTCCACCAGATCTAGATTTCAACCCTTTTGTGGATCTATAGGCTCAATCACGAGCTCACAAAATTGGCCAAGAGAAAAATGTGATTGTATATCAACTGATTACAAAATGTTCAGTTGAGGAGAAAATATTGCAATGATCAAGAAGAAAGTTGGCTATGGAAAATCTAGTTATGAATTCTGTTAAGAATGAAACTATTAAGGAATGTCATGAAGCACAAACCATGAAAATAACCTTCTACAACAAAGAACATTCAAGCTATAGAATTTATTAACTTTGAATTTAAACATCTTATCAACATTCATGGAAGAGATTTCATTAGCATCCATGGAAGAAATTTCATTAAAACTTCAAACAAAATCATCTAAAAAAATTCATTAACTTCAGGCAAAATCATTTAAGATGGACAAAAACAAAATCGTATTACTCAGAAATAGCAAAGAAAGAAAATGAGATAAACCAAATTTATCAAATTCTTGCAATCTGCAACTTCTCTCCGAGCACAAAATGACAATCCATGGATCCAAAATTATGGTAAAAATTAAATTCTTCGAGTAAGTCATTCAGAAACCTGTAGAATACTGTAACGCATGATGATTTATAGAGAATTTAGGATGAACTATGCTGTGCAAAAGCCCACAATCCAGGCTGCCATATCTCAGAGTATTTATGAGAAGCAATGGCAAAAGTCTGAGATAGAGGTGGCGTTGGCATTGAAGTGGCAAGACATTCTTCATAATATCAGGGAAGTGCCATCGAAACATCAAGGCTTTCCTCATAATGTCGCACCCGCCGCTAATCTCTTTTTTAAATTTATTAATGTGGTCAGTTCTATGGTGCCTACATAATTTCCAGTACAACTGCTCATTTTACCAAACCCTTCCCCACTCTCCATAATCTTCGACCGGTTCAAAGATCCGTCTGGTTGTTCTTGTTTAACCTCCCAATGACTCTGTTGAGCTGTCGGATTATCAACAGCTGTGTTTACAACTGTCCGATGACCAGAATCTATTTCGAGAACCTTTTAAATTTAGCATTCTAGTTGAAAAAGCAGGGAAAGATACCATTTCATAGCCACAGATGGTGGAAATAGAGTGATTCTCTTGCCCTCTGCTTCTATAATCCACTTCTAGTGAACTATTCTTCAAAGCCTCCATTTCTGCGTAGCTAGGGTTTTCGGCACCTGTAAAAGGCACAACTATGCCCCTGTAGGGACTCATGCTCATGCTCAGAGTCATATTAAATAATATTTCAAATGTAAAATATATATTATATAATATTTAATATATAATATATAATCTAATATATAGTTTTTGATATTAATATATAATTAAATAATATTTAATGTAACATGTATATTATATAATATTTAATATATAATCTAATATATAGTTTTTAATATTAATATATATTAAATAATATTTAATGTAAAATATATATTATATAACATTTAATATATAATTGATATTATATAATATTTAATATATCTAATATATAACTAATATATAGTTTATGAAGGATGGAGAAATGGGAGGGAGAAAGTGGGGGCAAAATGAAAATTCAAAATTCAAAATTCGGGTGAATATTGGGTACCCGAAAATATCAGGTACCCGATTAGGCCTGGTATTGCTTTGTGCACCAAGCCGACATGGTCAACTACTGGAATGTCTCAAATATGTTTCCCCTGTTTCTCTGAGTTCCAGAATTTGACAATGTAGCTGACGACTTTTTTTTCACCTGAATTTGATAAAACAAAAAAGGGTATCTTAAGGAGACTACCAGCTTTCTATCGATATAATTTCTGTCAAATTTTGAATTCGGTAAATAATTATTAGTTATTTTCTAATTGACCTACCTCTAAAGTGCTGATTTATATACTGATTGAAAAATGACCATAACTTTCAAACGGTATGACATTTTTGAAATCCAAAAAAATGTGTCACATTCTATGCTTCGCCTACTATAAGGAAAAAAAAAAAAATTGAATTTTGTAAAGTTTTGAATGAGTTAAGGTGGTCAGACACGGGAGTTTTTTTAATTTTGAAAATGTTGTAGCATAAAATTCATAATTAATTACTTTTTTGGAATAAAATTACAAAAAAATATGCGTCACATCTGGGCGTGAGTCTACTACTTATATATAAAATCTTATAATAAAATATTATTATTTGATTATGATCAAGGTGGTCAGACATACACCTACTTCTTATTTTTTTTCTAAAATTTTTGTACTACTATATTGAAATCTATACTTTTCACCAATCATATTAACTTTTTCTCAAAAAAGGCCTAGTAGTTTAGAAACTAAATTCAATTTTGTATAGATTCTATTGTTACAACTTTTTGATATTAGGTACATAGCTAGTTGAAATTTTCATGTCAAGTTGACTAACCCTGATTTGCTGATTTTTCATTGCCACTTAAGGGCATAGTTTGGCCCCTCATGATCTTGCACATACCCATAGTGATGATAAAGTTGTTATTATTGTATTATATGTGGATGACTTAATTATTACAGGAGATCACACACATAATATTGAAATAACTAAGGATCAACTCAAACAAGCTTTTGAAATAACTGATTTAGGGTTGATGCATTATTTCTTAGGCATGCAAGTTTGGCAAGAAGAAAAAAGGATCATGCTTTCTTAGACAAAATATGCTCTTGATGTATTGAAAAAAATTAATATGAGCAATTGTAAACTATCTAATACACCAAATGAAGTTGGATTAAAACTAAGTGCCAACTCTACTCTAAAGAAGGTAGATGGAAAACTATATAGACAGTTAGTTGGGAATCTATTGTATCTAACTATAACTAGACCAGATATTGCATATGTAGTTGGTATTGTATCCAGGTACATGGCAGATGACAATGGGAACAAATTTCCCAAAATACTAGTGATAAGGGGAACCATAATTTTGTGTTTTAAATGGGTACCTAAGAAGGCTTAATGTCGGGACCCATCCTATTTAGATTATGGGGGGATAGTTATCAAAATTGGTATAATTAATTTATGGGGGGATGTTGGAAGATAAATTAATTATTTGTAGGGTACTGTCTGCACACATCAAAACCATCTAAAGAAATCCATATACCGAGATACATGGGTACCCAGTCACTGTACTCGCCAATTGTATAGTAATTCTTTTCAAACCAAAAATTTATGGGATGTCGGGTACAACTAAAAATGCACCCCTTACAATAAATCAGGTACAATACACTCTTCAACTTCATGATTGCACAGTATTTGATATTGGTCTTTATTTAAGAACCACCCAAATACTATCAACAAATTAAAACATCAACCTCTTGAAAACATCCTTCAAACAATCTTTTTAAATTAAGTGGACATGGATAGAAAAATAGAGAATACGCATAACACCAACACCATTTTTTTACACCAGAAACACTTCATAACAGATTTATGGTAAATTTACATACCAAAACCTTACTCTTCTTTTGTTCTTACCAAGCCACCCAATAATGTTGATTGGAGACCTTCCGTCCCCCAATAATGCTGATCGGAGACCTTCCATCCCCCTCTATAGCGCTTGAAATGGTCAACTGGGTCGCATCTATAAGCCTAGATTTATGCTCATACTAGGGAAGTGTTCCTCTCCACAATAATAGGCACCATGGTAGGCACAAACAACTTCAAATATTCCACACCATGAATTATAATTGCTTCCAGCTTAAAATAGAGGAAAAACAAGACGGCGGAAGAAGCACGAAGAGAAATTTTGAGAAGTTTCTAGAGAAAAGGGCTTTAGATTATTCATCCTTACCTGTAGATCAAGGAAATAAGAAGACCATTGTTTCTACATTTGATGGTCATGCTTTCTAGGTACCTAAGGGTGCTAATACTTTGGAGATGAAGCTCCCTGCTGAGAAGACAATATTATGGCACCAAAGACTTGGTCACATTGGTGAGAAGGGCCTTAGAGCTATGAAAAATAAGAGCCTTGTTGAAGGCCTTGATGATTGTAATATGGAGTTTGAATTCTGTGAATATTTCATTTATGGTAAACATCATCATGTTTCCTTTTATTCCAGCTCTCATAAGTCTTCTAGGGTTTTGGATTATATTCATTCAGATGTGTTTGGTCCAGTTAATGTTCCTTCGATGTCTAGATCTTTGTATTTTGTCTCATTCATAGATGATTATAGTAGAAGGACATTTGTGTATTTCCTCAGAAGAAATCTAAAGTTTTTAGTCAGTTTAAGGAATTTAAATCCTTGGTTGAAAATCAAACTGGAAGAAAAATTAAGTGTTTGAGGACTGATAATGGTGGTGAGTTTTGTTCAGCAGAATTTGACAGGTTTTGTAAGGATCATGGAATTGAGAGACATAAAACAACTCCATACACTCCACAACAAAATGAAGTTGTAGAGAGGATGAATAGAATGTATTGATGGGGAGGGCTAGGAATATGTTGAGTGGTGTTGGCCTTGAACAAAATTTTTGGGCTGAAGCTGTAGCCACTGCATGTTATTTAATTAACAAGTCTCCTACTTCATCACTTGTTGAGAAGACACCCATGGATGCATGGTCTAGAAAGAAGTCCTCTTTGAGACATATCAGAGTCTTTAGTTGTGAGGCATATGCTCATGTGCCAAGTGAGAAAAGATCCAAGTTGGAGAACAAGGAAATTAAGTGTATCTTCATTAGCTATGGTGTCGGTGTGAAAGGTTACAAGCTTTGGGATCCAATTGCAGAGAAGGTGCTCTATAGTAGAAGTGTGATATTTCATGAGTTGAATTCTTCTAGAGTTGATTTGCAACCAGAGAAGGAAGAGAAATAGAAAAAGGAAGTAGTTCATATTCCTACTACCTTTAAGGAAGAAGAACTACGAGCTCCTGATGGACTTGATAATGAGGAGAGCCTAAGAAGCTCTGAAAGTTCTGAAGAAGAGCAAGAACCTAAACCTCAAACTTTGAGAAGGTCTACTCACAATAGACAATGACCTAATAAATTTGGTTATTCACCTAAGAGGTTTGGATATTCTTTGTTGGATTCCAGCTATATATTTGCTTTGATTTCTAACATTAATGAGCCTAGGAGAATTAGAGAGGCTATGGGTATGCATGATGAAAATTCTTGGATGGAAGCCATGAATGAAGAGATGGAAGCATTGAAGAAGAATGCTACATGGGATTTGGTACCTTTGCCTCAAGGATAGAAACCTGTTGGATGCAAATGGGTGTTCAAAAATAAATTGGGTCTAGATGGTAGTGTTGAGAAGTATAAGGCATGATTGGTTGTGAAGGGGTATTCACAGGTGGAGGGAATTGATTATGGTGAAATATCTTCTCCTATAGCTAAGCTGACATCCATTAAATTCTTGTTATCACTTGCAACAACTTATGACTTTGAAGTTGAGAAAATGGATGTGAAGACAACATTCCTTCATGGTGACTTGGAGGAGGAAATTTATATGTCATATCCAGAGCATTTCGTTGAGAAAGGTAAAGAAAACCTTGTTTGTAAGTTGAAGAAATCTCTATATGGTTTGATACAGTCTCCTAGAATATGGTATCAAAAGTTTGACACCTATGTGTTGTCTTTAGGATTTTTGAGATCTAAATTTGACCATTGTGTATATTATAAATCTGAAAATGGTCACATTCTTATCATAGTCTTGTATGTAGATGATATCTTGTTTATTGGGAATGGTAAAAGAATGATTTCAGCTTTGAAGTCTCAATTAGCAACATAGTTTGAAATGAATGATCTAGGTGCAGCTAAATATATTCTTGGGATTGAGATCATCAAAGATAGAGCTAGCAAAAAGCTTTGGATGAGCCAGAGGAAGTATGTTAACTTTGTGTTGGATAAATTCAACATGACAGCTAGCAGGCAGTTAGTTGTTCCAATTTTACATGGGACAAAGCTTTCTATGGAGGATTGTCCAAAATCTTCTGCTAAGATGGAGGACATGTCTAGAGTACCTTATGCAAGTGTTGTTGGTAGCTTGATGTATGCTATGGTTTGTGCAAGGCCAGATATTGCCCAAGCAATGGGAGTCCTTAGTCAGTATATGGCTAATCCTAGAAGGGTGCATTGTGATGTAGTTAAGAGAGTGTTCAGATATTTAAGGGGCACATCTGAGTATTGCTTATGTTTTCATGGTAATCCTATTGTATCTAGACATTCTATTTGCATTTGTGGATATGTGGATTCAGATTGGGCAAGTGATATTGACACAAGAAGATCCACTAGTGGATATGTTTTCATGATGTTTGATGGTGCAATTAGTTGGATGAGCAAGTGGCAGGCTATAGCTGCTTTGTCCACTATAGAAGCAGAGTACATGGCAGCTACTCATGCTTCCAAAGAGGCCATTTGGCTTAGGAGATTGTGTTCTGATATTGGTTTTGATGCAAGATATATTACTATCTATTTTGACAACCAGAGTGCTATCTATTTAGCAAAGAATGCTACTTTCCATGCCAGAACAAAGCACATTGATGTACAGTATCATTTTGTTCGTGATATGGTGGAAAATGGAAAGGTGAAGTTGGAAAAGGTTGCTACTTTGGATAATGTTGCAGATTCATTGACAAAGCCAATGAGCACTGAAAAGTTCAGATGGTGTGTTGGTTCTATGGACCTTAGGGCCTATGTTGTGATACAGTAACTCCTACAAGGTCTTCATGAAGTGGGAGATTGTTGGGATAAGGTGACTCAGCCTTATCATGATTTATTGTTTTATTTATTCTTTTTGGAAAGATGCTAAATGAAGATGAAATCTTCTGTAAGGATGGACTTGGAGAAGAAAACCAAATGTTTCATTTTTTCTCTAATTTATTCTCTTCATTTTTAAAGAAAGAGTTGTGCATAGAGAAATTTTCTAAAATAATTTGTAGATGCCTTGAATGTAGATGCTTTAGAAACTGTTTCCTCTTGTACGAAAACTCTATAAGTACAAGGCATTGTTGTAGAGAATTGAGAGAGAGAGAGAGAGAGAGAGAATTGTTTAAAGAGCATTGTTATGCTGCCAAAATTATTCTAGATTTAGATATCACAGTTGATTACTCTTGTACAGGTGTGGCTCTAGAGATTGTATTGTAACTTTGTTGATGATAATACAATTGAGTTTGGCTTTGGAGTGGTGGGTTTTTTCCCGTAAGGGTTTCCCACGTATATCTGGCGTTATGTTTATGTGTTGAATCCATTTTTCTGTATGTGTTTATTTAGCTTGCAATAGTCTAAGGTTTTGTGAGATAAATTTCAGCATCATCTCTCCTATTAGAATTAGCATTTGGAAGTGTTTTTGCACTTTGGCTTCCTTTCAAAAATCTCCACCTCACTCCAAAGGGTATACAAATAGTGACTGTGAAATCTTCTAGGGGCAACACAACCCCTATGCACCATGAAAAAAGCACCAAGGCTAAAAAGGATGATACTAGCTTAAGGATTTATATCAAGTTCCTGTTCGGGCCGATGAGGCCTCTCCTAGAAGAGAATATTGCTCTATGTCTTGTGTTCCAAAATAAAACTCCACACTATACTAGCATAATCAACACTATCACTAGCATCATAATTCTTTTGCACATCATATGTAACCTGTTTTGAATCCATCATCCATCGCTTCATCCTCCCATCATTTTCTTGCAAATAATCCTTTTCAGTATTCTCTAAGATCTCAATGCCAACATGTTTACTCCACCTATTGCCTCCAAAATTTTTAAGAAATAATCATTTTCAATATTTTCTTGCAAATAATCCTTTTCAATTTCTAGTGATACATATCCATTCAAAGGCATTCATTATTCTAGCAGGCTTGAATTACATCCCTGCAACGAGTTACCTATTTTGCAATGAGATCCCATAGCCGATAACCAACTAAATATGAATGAAGACTTCACAACTGGCCACCCATAAGTGATTGTAAGAAATTTCCTTTACTTTCCATTTTTCCTTCAAAATTTCAAATTGCAACCAAGAAGATGCACTTTGATTAATTAATTGTATGATTTTGTTGATAGCCTCAGCCCAAAATTCTTCTCCCAAACCTACACATGAGAGCATGCTACTACCTCTCTTCATAATTGTCTTGCTCAAAATTTCTATGGCACTGATTTTGTGTGTTGAAAATAGCACAATTTTAATACCATTTTCTACAAAAGGTGATCAAATTAGATGGAACAAGAACTCACCACCACTTCCATTTTCAAACCCTTGATTTTATTTTTGGGTTGGTTTTAAACAAGTGCTTTAAAATTTTTTAACTTGTCAAATACTTTAGTTTTGAACTTAAGATATAAAACCAAATCTTTATAGAACAATCATTTAGAAAAATAATAAAATAGTTAGACCCACCAATTGATGTTACCTCCATTGGTTCGAAGACAGTCAAATGCACTATCTCCAATAGTCATTTTTACATTTCCTGATGTAGAAGCTAATCCTTTTCAACTTGCCATATATATGGTTATCAGTGATTTCAACTCCAAGATATGATCCTCTTTTTGCAAAACCTCAAGGCCTTCTTTGGTAATGCAACTAAGCCTCTTGTGCCAAAGCTCTGAGTCACTATCTACAATTATCTTTGTATCTCTCACTTTAGTATGACTCTCCAGCACATGAAAACTAACTAATTTTCTACACCTAGCAATTGCCAAGGTTTCTTTTGCCATTTTCCATCTACTTGGTTCAAAAGTGATTCTACATCATTGAGAATCCAATTGTTCAGTTGAAATCATATTTTTCTTGAGTTGAGAGACATATCTAACATCCAATAGAAGACAACTATTTCCATTTGTTAGTTCCAACAAATATTCCATTTGCCAATAATATCACAGGATTTATAACTACCTAGATAAATCTTACGAAAATTGTCTGATCGAAAGTTTTTGAAATAATCCCTACATGAAGTCACATGAAAAGATGCTCCCAAATCCAACACCCAAACATTTTCTATAGATTCTCCCATTGCTTGAATAAGAGCACCCGCATCTTCTTCATATGCTACATTTTCTTTTGGTTAATTTTCAGCTTTCTTAACAACTAATAATTTCATTTAACATTGTCTTGCTTACCATAATACTAGCAACCACTATCTCTACCTTTTGATCTTGATCTTCTTTTCTTTTGTGACCTCCCCTTATTGTTGGTTACCAAAGTGCCTTCCAAGGAATTTCCTTGATTCATCCTTCTCATATCCTCACTAGTAAGACTCATGACAATATCGTCAAATTTTAAAACACTTCCTCTCTTGCTAGATACAATAGCCATTACAACTCCTTCCCAACTATTGACTAGAGACAACAATATCAAAATGGCCTTGATTTCATTATCTTAGTTTATGCTTACATACATTAATTGGTTGATCAATGTGTTAAATCCACTTAAATGACTTGACAAATTACCTCCTTCCTTCATCTTCAAGTTGTATAGTTTGTTCATAAGAAAAAAATTATTGACATCAAAGTCATCTCATAGATATCAAACAATGTTTCTCATGATCCTTTTGTCATTTTCTTTGTTGCAATATAGAACATCACATTACTGGAAAGGGAAAGAACTATGGTTTCCACTATCTTCTTATCCATTTTCTCGCACTCCTCATCAGACACCAAAACCAATTTCTTTGCCTTTCCTTCTAGTGTTATTGCAAGATGTTTTTGCATCAGAAAACCTTATAGTTGTAGGTTTGGTATTGCAAAGTTTTTTACAAAAAGTTTTCAATTTTCCATTTGTCTACCTCTTGTATGTTTGCTCAATTTCTTCACATCTCTTTGACAATTCAATACCAATTGTTGAGGTTTGAGAGCAGATTAAATTATTAAATAACACCTAAATAGAAAATCAAAGACAAAAATAGTCATAAGATTAACATAACAGAGCGAATTGCATGGTTCATAATTACAAGCTGTATTTACAAGAAAATGGGACAATATTTTATATTTGATGTTGGAGCAAATACATATTGAATTCCTAACATATATACAAATTCTTTCTCTCCAAATATGAAGAGTCACTATGGGGAGACAATGTAATAGTCTAGTTGTCGTTAGACTTCACATACTCAACACCCTTATCTCTTTTGGAAATCAATTTAAATTCCACTAATGACCTGATTCCTAATGATTCGCTTACTATCAAGTGTTTGGTTTCGGTGATTCTCTCTAGTTTCTCCCAATTGTACCATTGGATATGAATTAGGATGAAACTTGATGTCCTTCATACTTACCACCGTTTGGCTAATTGCTTTGTTTAATGAAAAACCCCAAATGTGCTAGCCTTTAGATCATTAGACTCTTAACAAACATAACTCTTGACTTCACCAAAAATGAGCTTCAATCTAGATACAACACAAAACCAATAACAAGCTAAGAAACAAAATTTAAACTAAAACCTCTCAAATTAATGTCTTTGTTTTTGTTGTAACACCTTAATTGTTTCAATGGTTTTGTGGATTCAATGCATCTAATATTTCATTAGATTTGATATTTCAGACATTAACTTAAGTTCTTAGGTGCAAGACTATTGTGTTGTTGATACTTGTTTCAACTTCTTCATTTGATTATTAGAATGTTGTGGTAGTTTAGTTCCTATTATAAAATCTTTAATTGAAGTATGATATAGTGTAATCTCTAGGTTTATTTAAAAATTAATATTAACATTAAGATAAAAATAAATGTCTATGGTCACAAATAGATTCCTCTAGCCAACTACAGGTTTAACATAAAGATAAAAATAGATGTCCATGGTCACAAATAGATTCCTTGAGCCAACTACAATTCTACATGTATTATAGTAACAACCATGGACAAAAAGATAATTAAAATAGCGCAAGGAAAGCATAATGTCATCAAAACTATCTTTGATCATAATCATATTTTAATTTTTAAAAGATAGATTAGCAAACAAAGAATGTAATATACAATCCAACATCTCTTCTATGAAAATGAAAAGTTATACACATCTTATACATATATTTACAATAATAATAAAAGTACAATAGTAATTTGTAGATCATCTAGCTAATGAGCAATGAAAGATATATAATAATATTTTTTTTTTTCCAAATTATTAGAAAGTGTAATACAATACTAACTGATTTCTAAAACTACTCAAACCAACAACTAAACTTATTGAATGTTCATTATCCTTCGGAATATATAGTCAATTTTGAAAATTAACAATTAAAACAGGGTTAACATTATACTGAGGAGTTAAAAAATTAATTGAAAATAATTGTTGTTCAAACTATAGAAACAATCATAAAATAAAGATTGTATCTATAATCTACATTGGAACTGAATGCATATCTCAACTGACAAATGCTTACATTGCAGCTTGCAAACTGTTTTATTAGTTGAACAAACACAACTTTACATACATGGTTTAAGATGCTCTTTCTTGAATTTAGACAAACAAATGATGAATTATGCTGCTCTTGCTTGAATTTAGACAAACAAATGAGAAATTGTCTTAACAATTAATTCAAGTTTTATCATTGGAATGGAAATGAAAAGGTGGGAAGTATTCTTTGTACAGACAGATACTTGGTGGTGTTGCAACAAATGTAATACCTGAAGCCAAAACAATCAAAGATAAGAAAAAATTTAAGGACCGTCTTAAGTATACAAAATTTGAAACCCATTGCAATGAAAAATATCATATTCTACACAAAAAATAAAGAAAATTGATCAATTTTTCAAGACAGGGTTTTGTCTGGCTTACTGTTCTTGCTTTAATGGTTCAACAAGTTGAGTCTATCTTCCTTCATTTGAGAAAGTTAAGGAAGCCCCAGACTAAAATATAAGATTGCACTTCAAGACATTGAGACTTTTCTTGCTGCAACTTATTATTTCCCTTGCATCCGGACACACTAAAGGATGTTAGGGTCACTAATCCAAATCAACACTGAAGTACAATTGAATGAAAAAGATGTATATTTAATAAAAACTTCTGTAAAGGAGGAAGGAATTTCGTAGCCACTAACAGTGGACTAGAGTGTTAGTAGCTCTTGACATGGCTGTCAAAAATGGTTATGCTGATTAAAAAAATTCTAAACTAAAAATGCATAATTCTAATAGAATAAAAGCATCAAAATTTTGACTGTTTCCAAAATAACATACATTGAAATGAATGTAAACAACCATACCAGAATTATGAAGTATATTTCTGTTGCACTTCTTTGGCCTTGGCCTTCTTTAGTTCCATCTTTTGGCATCATTTTTTTTTAATTTTTGAAGACATAATGAGAAAATATATTTTGATCAATCAAATCACCTCGATTAAGTGAAAATCTAAAATTCCATGACCCATAGAACTGTTGGTGGAATTTAAGAATTTATCACCTATCTTCGATTAAGCATTTTGAAGGAATTGTATTGTGTCATATGCTCTGTGAAGTTTACTATCAGGGTAGTGGAGCCAATATCCACCAATTCTGAACACTCTTTTTATCAAGTGTACTCTCTGTTGTTTATCCTGTATTACCAACCCAGCAATAATTAACAATGTTTTAATAACACTTTCAAATATTAAAATGGTAGATATGTATCTTGAGGCTTATATTAAAAGTGGGAAGGATAACATATTTTTACTCAAACTCCCTACCAAGATCAATTATAACTTCCTTGGCCCTTTGGAAAGATCCATAGAAATTCCTTGTTATGAAACACCTCCCCCAATAGTTTTAAGTGGCTCAACTGTCATACAAATTAATAATATTCACAGAAATTTCTTGTTAAGAAACACCATAATGAAAAAGAGAGCTCAAACAAGCTCTTCTTTAAACAGTATTAAAAGGTGAGAAAATAAAAGGTGAGTACTAGCTATTTCTAGAAGAGCAGATTGGGAATAAGACACCATATACAAATTCATGATTTCCCCGAACTCCAATAAAAAATTGCTAAAATAATTGAGAAAATTGAATTAAAATCCTGTACACCAAAAGCAAATCAATATTCAATAGACAGGAGTAATCTCATATTGAAGGAAGAAAGAACGTATCATCTTCATATGAAACTAGCCTCTGGTAAGTTAGAATCTTCAATGCCTTTATTCTTTAAGTGAATTTTATGCTACTCAACTTTTTAACCTGCAAACATATTGAAACAAAATTTGATAACAGAAAATATATTAAAGTTTCAAGGAGAGACACTGATTCTTATTGCAAATGGAATGTTACTAAATAGTACAATTATGCTTACATACAAATTTCAATGACGTGGGAACATCTAGACTCAAGCAATCTTGCATCACCAAATTTTTTAAAAATAATTTACTAACTAAATAGAACATCATAGAACTAGTAATAATATTCATTAGATGTTTGAAATTTCTCGACAATCTTATGTCTATTTCTAACAGTTTCTATCTAGATTCATTATAGTAATGGAAAACACTACAAAATCAGAATTAAGTAGAATGTGTTGGTTGTGGATTATTCCCTTTGATCTTCAACTTGCAGATTTACACTTTGATGGATAATGTAAATGAAACTCTTACTCTATCACCACTCCAAAGTCCACAAGGAAGAGGGCCAACTGACAAGGATCAAAGGATCCTTCTACTCTTTGAGCTTCAATGCTCAAGAGGGTGTACCCTTGACTCACTTCTTCAAAGGAGTCTCAAAATGATGCACACAATGCTCAACACAAGTCTATAAAAGGTTTATCAAATGAATGTTTATGTTTGTGTGGTTGTTAACCATGAATTCAAAAGAAAGGACCAGTGCCTTATCCTAGGGCTAAGAGTCACCCAACCGTATACTTCAACTAAATACCTTAAGTCAAACATAATGGAAACCAAAGTAAGTGCTTTGCCTATTACCCCTTTCCCTCAAGCATAAGGACATCAAATTCTATGCCTGGCTGCAAACTCACTGAATTCACCTAGAAGGCTTTAATCCTAACTTTGTTAGGAACTCAAAGACAAATTCAAAATACTCTTTGTTTACCATACATTAACACACTTGTTGACATTAACATATATGAGCTCAGAGACAAGAAAGAAGACATACACAACATACCAGATTGGGATTCAACAATGTTTTCCTTGACACAATCAAGATCAGCATACAATTGGCATGACACCAAGATGAGAAAAAGGAACCAAATCAGATCTCTATCTGTTTATTACAGTAAAAAACTAGGGACCAAAAGCACAAGATTTTGGAACCCCTGCAAAATCAAAGATTTTGCCACTTATACCACTAGCTGCCTTGGGATCCTCAAGATCGGATGCAACAAGCTTCAGACAGCTCGGGTTAGGGTCTCAACCACCCAACCTGCTGGAAATGGTCTAAAAGTTATTAGAGGGGTGGGAAACACATCAAAATTAGGATTGATCCACAACTGATCCACAATCATGAAAATATTCTTTGCAAGTACAAGGGATCACAAAACCAAGCTTAAAAGGATACCCTGCAACAAGCCTTGACCACAAAACCACTGCGGTACAAGCTCTGCAAATGATCCAACAACACCCTGGACCACACCACAAACAACAAACCAATCATTTCTCACCGAACAGGGTCTACTCTGTAATGAATTCCATAAATTTTAGTACTTTCTGGCACTGGAAGTTTTTAGAAATTCAAATTTGAACCTCAATGACCACCATGAAATTTTCAGGCCTTAAGTTTCTTGACCGTTCGCCCTTAGTTGTGCAACCGTGCATTTACAATTCACCACCATAGGAAATTGGCTCCAATTTATGCCTGGTCGCATGATCGTATAGCCCAAAAATGGGCTATGTGAACATGTGACACGCCATTACCGCCGACGCTGCCGCTTGCCACAAGATAGTTTGTCCCATGTTCGCAAGCTGGAAAACTGGCTCATGCGAACATGCGACAAGCTACTACCATGCACCCCACTGGCCGTCACAATACCACCAAAAATCCCCACCTAGGCCCACGTTCAAACCTACCATCCTTCTAGCTCAGACCAACTGGAGATTGCCACGACACATCCACCAACGGGACCACTAAGAAAATACAGATGGGCCCCAGGGACATGTGGTGCCCTATCGCATGATCACATAGCCCGAAGATGGGCTATGCGAACATGTGACCACTCACAGACTGCAATCGCCACCACAACCATCACCACAATTGCGACCGCAAGGGGTTTGTCGCATGATCGCATAGCTGAGAGAAAAGCTATGCAAACATGCAACTAACCACTGTTGACCATGCCTCGGCCCTGCCAACAACCGCTAGGCCCTAAACCTAGGCCCACCTACCATGGTCATGTCACCATTCGCCCAATCATCGCAAACACAGACCCCACATATCTGGCGAACTGGCGACCAAAGAACTTCTGCCAATTCACGAAATGCTTTGCACCCTTTGCTAAAAATCTAGCAACTCCGCGACCGCTGTTCGCGCAATCACCAGACAAACTAGCGAATCACCAAATCTTCACGTGAATGTGCGACAAGACTATATCTTATCAGCACCACCACCTTTTTGTCCAGACCACCAAACACTAGACTCCAACTGGGCCCACCCGAAGCCACATGTCACTAAACCATTCCCTGATCCATGCCCAGTCACTGGCACAGGACCCACCTTCCATAAGCTTTTGAAAATGAATGGCTAGCGTAAGATCTCATGGCTCTGACAAATCCCATGAGAACTTACACTGGTCGTAGGATCCATCTTCGTCATAGACCCCTCTGACAATGGCCCCACTCCTTAGCACATCCACGTCGACCAATAAGAAACCTCCACCTGCGCAGACATGTCACACCAGGACCACACCCCTTTCCACCAACGGTCCTCAAGGACATGTGGCAAGCGGTCGCATGATCGCATAGCCAAAAACTGGGCTATGCGATCATGCGATAGCCAATCACAGGCTGCCACATGTCCACCTTCGGGACCACACCAAAGAAGCCTCACCCTTTCGGAGGATCGGACGATTGTCACAAAAGCGCATAGCCTTGACAAATCCTTCACGCTTTAATGAAAATCATTGATGCTTCGACATGTCAAGACCCTCTGCCCAATCCAAAAACCAAGTCCCACCTTTGATCACACTTGCGCACTTAAGACTGAGTAGACTACCAGGCAGCTGAACAGAACTGGGACCCGCATGGCTAGGTGGCAAGAAATTGCATGATCACATGTCAGAAAAGTCTGACATGTGGCCATGTGACAACCAATCAGGAAGAGCTCGGACCCACCATCCATGTTGGACTTGTGCAGTTAGAGAAAACACCACAATCAAGACAGAAGTGCGGGGAAGAAAACACATAGGGTTTTCACACAGATCGAAAACACACAAGAATATTGACATACCAAAAGATAGCAGGGAAGATGAAAACATCATGGGTTTTCAAAAACACTGTGGGTTTTTGGCACTGTGGCAGAATTTCAACAATGCTTCCCGTGGACCTTAGGACTTGAAAAACTTTTCTGGGTTTTACGATTTAAGAGGATGCGGTCTGGGCTGGAGCAGGGTGACACACTAAAGAGCATGGGGCCAAGAGCGTACAACATGAAACACACACGGATCATCTTTGCAAGTTAAAATTGAGACTGTAGGGAAAAAGGCCATTTTCCTAGGATTTGGCAATGACTGGAAAAACAGCCTAACAGAATGTACATTGAATAAGGTTTTTTCAAAAAAATGTTATTTTCTAACTAATTGGTTTTGTACCTTTGTAACCTTGAAACTGCCAACATGATAGAGCTCTTTGTTCTTCTCTATTTTCAACAAGGGGATGCTGCTGACTTATTGAAATCTGGGTAGAAGATGCATATGAAGATTAACTGCATTAGATTTATACAAACTATCTTTAAGTTAGTGTGCAATAATCAAAGTTATAAAGAAAAAGTGTGATTAATGAAGTGTGATTGAATATAAAATCATCAACATAAAGAAATTTTTTTAAGAAACCTACTCTTCACTCCTGGTAGTATTAAAATCACCAGTCATGGTGTGTTAAATATACTAGTTTACTGGATATGAAGATCTGAAAATATCTTATCTCGTATAATACCATTTGTTCCTAAATGTTTGAAAAAGATAATCAATAATACCATCCAAAACTTTCAAGCATTTTGCACTTCAAGATTTGGAGAAACACAACACCCAAACTAGAATTGAAAGCCCAAATCCAAGCCCTATCCCATTCTCACATCCAACCATATATCTTCTTCCAACACTTTTTTATCTTTTTCTTCATCATTGGGAGGAACAAAATGATTTCCTGAACATGAGACATTGATTTGTAGGCCACATAACCTGAATTATTGGAAAATGATGAAGTATCAAATGTATCATTTGTCCTCTTTGTGGTATTGTTTCCTATAACTTATCATGAGACACATCAAAGTAACTCATATGTGAGATTTTGCATCGCAATAGGAAATATCTCAAACAATTCATTTTTAGAAAGACCAAGTAATTGCAGTTGTACCAAGTTTTCCAAAGATTTTGGAATTTCACTGCTGAAAAGAATTCTTGAAACATTGAGAATTATCAATCCTTTGAGAGATTCAATATCACAAGGTATTATACTCGACAAATTGTTGTCTGATAGATCAAGCCATTTTATCAATCTCAATATTCTCTCATACTTCATATCTTGTCCTTTGTTCTTAATGACTATACTATATATATATAATTCTTACTAGTATTTGCATCATTTAATTCAAGATTTTATGTGTTTGATTTTCCATTGAAGTCAAGTTCATAAAGCCACTTGGAATACCACCTGAATTTTTTATATGAAGACTTTCCAAGTTTGATAATTCTTAAGGTATGTTGCCAACAAGTTTATTAGATTTTAGTATTAGGATGCATAGACTTTTCAAGCTTTCAATCCAAGTAAGAATGTCCCCATAAATATTATTATTCCTTAGATCTAAGATCTCCAAAGAACTGCAACTCACAAGGGATGATGTTATGCTCCATTTTAGCCCATTTAGACCTAATTTCAACGTTTCTAGAAAATACATATTTCTAAATATATTTGGAATTGTGTCCTTGAGATTATTCTTTTCTAGATCTAACATGGACAATTGAGAGCATTGGTCTAAACTCGAGGGAATCTTAGCACTAAGCGTATTATTTGACAATCTAGAAAACACAAATAATTTGACCTACAAATAGAATGTGGAATAGATCCATTAAATAAATTTGAGGTAAAAGATCCAAGAAGTTCACATGTTGTAAAGAAAAAGGAATATTTCCTTTTAGCTTATTATTGTGCCAGTCAGTAACTTCAAATCCAGATAGCTTGAAGGGTAAATTACTTACAAATTGGTTAGAAGTGAAGTTGAGATAAGAAAGGGACTTAGAATCCCAAAAGCAATTAGGAACATTTCCACTGAGAGAGTTTTGAGACAAATCTAACGATAGTAAAGAGTATTGAGTTAAAATGAATGATGGAAAGTACCCTTCTATATTAAAAGATCCCAAAGCTATAATGTCAAGTTGAAAATTCGGAATATAAGTGACCTTGAGTTTTATAGTCAACATATTCCTTGAAAGATACAATCTTTGAATATTGGTGATTTTATCAATGAAGGAAAGTGTGTAAGTTCCACTTATTTGGTTGTTACTAAGATCAAGTTGTGTGAGTTTGGTGAGGTTACTTAAGAAGGTTGGGATGGTTCCACTCAAAGAGTTAGAACTTAGGTCAAGATATGTGAGCTTTGACAGCTTACCCAAAGAAGTTGGGATGGTGCCACTCAAAGAGTTAGAACTCGAGTAAAGATCTGTGAGCTTTGACAGCTTACCCAAAGATGTTGGGATGGTGCCATTCAAAAAGTTAGAACTCGGGATAAGATCTGTGAGCTTTGACAACTTACTCAAAGATGTTGGAATGGTGCCATTGAAAGAGTTATACTTCAGGTCAAGATATACAAACTTTGATAACCTACCCAAAGATGTTGGAATGGAGCCATTTAGACCATTCTAACACAGATCAAGATATATTAAACTAGAGATGTTAACATTAATCTTTTGGAATCTGACCAACAAAATTAAAGTCATACAAGCTTAAATACCTTAAATTGCTGAGCTTGTGAAACTGTGAAGGGACATGGCAAGAGGAGGGAAGAAGGCATTGTGACTGAGATCCAAGTGCTCTAGACAGTGCAGTTGGAATAGTGTCCCATGAAGTTGTCTCCACGTCATGAATGGATAAATTATCTGATCTTGTGCGGTACCTCTTGTCTTGGCTCTGCAATGGCTGTGCTGGTTTCAAATATTCTAATTTAGAAATGTATAATTCTATTAAAATAAAAGCATTAAAAATTTGACTGTTTCCAAGAAAACATAGATTGAAATGAATGTTGAAAACCATACCAGAAATATGAAGTATGTTTCTGACATACTTCTTTGGCTCTAGGGTTTCCTCATTCGTTAAGATTTGCACTTCCTTGGCCCTGGGATTGTAAAAGATCTTCCCATAGTGTTCAGAGGCATAACTAGAGCATTGCTTATGTCTAATGACACCAACACTGTAAAGGCTACTCTTTTTCTTTCTTCTAAATGTATCTTCCCTTGAACCTGCTATTCCATTTATGAGTCCCATCTATCTATGTTTTATTTATTTTTTAAGCCATAATGAGTAGTATAATTTGATGAAAAAAAATAATCTTTGTTCAATGAAAATATGAAATTTAAGCATTTATCACCTATATTCTAAATTGGCATTGTGAAGGAATCTAAGCATTTATCACCTAGTTGTACCTTTCATATGCACTGTGGAGTTTACCAGCCCAGATAATTCATTCAAGTCAATCGAGCCAATTCATCATTCCACTTGAGTATTTTTTGCAGTTAATTCTGTATTTCCACCCAAGCAATAATTAACATTTTATTAAGGATAACACTTTGAAATGCTAAAATAGTAGATATTCATCATGAGGCTTGATAACAAAAGTGGAAGCACCTTTCTTACCATTCAAATCAATTCTAAAAATGCTATGAATTTTGTGCTTTCCTCACAAAGATTGCTTAATTTTTCAACATCAAGATGTTGTGCCCTGCAATGCCTCTCCCAAGTATCAAAAAAAGACTTGTTTAATTTTTCAACAATCTTTTTCTTGGGAAAATGTTTTTATATTTTATGTGTTTAATTGACATGCAGGAAAGCTTTTCCTAAGAATGTAATCCAACAAGAAGCAAAACATTTACTTGAAACATATCACATACTATGATTGTCCATTAAAAAGATTATAGCAAACCAATTTCCTTATTTCTTCAAAATCTTGCGTTTGACTTCAATTTACTAGTTGTTTGTTTTACACTCTCAAGAAAATAGAATACTATTTCAGAGAATTGTTTCATTTCTTAACAATTTGAAACATTAACTGAATATCCTAAACCAGCAAGTGGACAAAATAACATACTTTTTCTCACTCCTTACTTGGACACAACAGATGGATTCCCTCAGAAATTGTGAACTAAAGATGGTGGTTACAATTGCAAATCCCTCATATACAAATCCCTAAACATAATTTAGCTAAACAAATTTGAAATTACATGATAGGCTTATGTTTGCTCATGTTCCGAAAGTTTTGAAATCAATATGCCTATTACTAGAAGCCACTATGTGAATTAATCATTGGTATGGAAAATATGCAATAAAAAATAAGAATTGGAGTAACTTGGAGCAGGACTTTGTACCTATGTAACTTTGAAGATACAAGAAGATACTATTGACTTGTATCTTCTGACTTGTTCCAATTGGGACATTGCTGACTTGCCATTAAAACCTGGTCAGAAGATGCATGAAGATAACCTTCATTAGACTTGTATTAGAATTGTACAAAGTCATCAACATGATAAGAAAGAATTAGAACATAGAGAAAATTTGTGAACTAAACATATTATTCTCTAGTGGTGGTTTGAATATGGCATTTATGCTATGTTGAAAATGGGTTTACTAGAGATGATGATCACAAAATATCTTATATGATACAAAAAATTTCTGAATATTTTAAAAAGAGAATCATTAATACCATTCATATTTTTTTAAGGATTTTGCACTTCATATTCGGAGAAGCACAATACTCAAATTAGAATAGAAAATCCAAAAGTATTAATGTCTTCAAACTGTGAGAGTTTGGTTAGGTTATTTGTGAACTTTGATAGCTTACTTAAAAATGTTAGAATAGTGTCATTCAAAGAATTAAAATGTAAGTCCTATAATTTAAACCATTATAATACAAATTGAGATAAGCTATACATGTTACCAGTCTCTATTTAAATTTGTACCTCAATTTTTTGAATTTGTGAAAGTGTGAAGGGATGGTAAGAGAAGGTCAAGATCTGTGAGCTTTGACAGCTTACCCAAAGATGTTGGGATGGTGCCACTCAAAGAGTTAGAACTCAGATCAAGATATGTGAGCTTTGACAACTTACCCAAAAATGTTAGAATTGTACCATTCAAAGAATTACAACTCAAGTCAAGATGTGTGAGCTTTAATAGATGCGTGTTGTCTTTATTGAAGTTGCACAAATATCAGCACTTGTTCAAAGTCTTTCGAACAAAAACAAAGTCTGTTCACGGCATTGCATTGAATTTTCCATACTTATAGATTCAAATAGATGACATTTAACTTTAATCAAATTGTTCAATGTCTATTAAATCAACGCAATGAATAACGTGTGTTTTACTCTCTTGTCTATGCAATTGCCATATTGTTTCACTCGTTGAATAGTCTTGTGTGTGTGCTTGCTTACATTGTATCTGTAATGTTCTGCCAGTTTTCCCTCCAATAAAATTACAATGTGATTGTAATTTTCCACACTATGTACCTAATCAAATCAAATCAAATTATTACAAATTCAACATAAAATGAGTAAATTTAATGAAATTTTAAATTATGCAAATTGTTTCCTTTCAGAAATATGATTTTAATTTAATAAATATTTACAAGTGTGAAAAGAGTTTTGAAAGATAAATGGTAATATCTTTTATTTATTTATCTTAGATGTTGTAGTTTTTTAAGATAAATTATATTTTTTAATAAAAAATTATTAAATATAATTTTAATTTAATAAATATTAGTAAGTGTGGAAAGAGTTTTTAAGATAAATGCTAACATCTTCTATTTAATTATCTTAGATATTGTGGTTTTTTTTTAGTGAACATTGCAAGAAAATTGTAATTGTTCTTAAAGTAATATTTACAGACAAAAATTTAAAATAAATCTGAATTAAAAATCTGAATATTGCAAGTTTGCAATTTTTTTATAAAAAAAATAAAATAAATCTTAATTAAAAATATGAATTGCAAGTTTGTAATTTTTTTATATAAAAGTTTTTATTAAATTTAATTAATTTTTTAAAAATATTATAAACATTAAAATAATAAAAGCTAAACATTTATTAATAATTTAAAATTTGAAGTGAATATTTAAAAATATTGAGTTTTTAATATATTAAATTTTAAAAATCTAGACTTAATAAGTCGATAGGCTTTTCTATTATGGGCATCGCCCATGTCAAAATTGTCTTATAGAATAAAAAATCCGATCAGTCAATTATAAATGGGGAGAAGCACAAGTTGACAAAGTTTTTCAGATTTCTTTTCCCTCCTTATCTCTAGTTTGATGAGATTTTGAGTGACATGGTACGGGATGTTCAAGTTAAGGTCCTGCTTTATGGGCGTTCAGTTGGTCATTGAATCTAAAGCTTGTGTGTTCTTGCCTGTTCAGTTGCTTATTAAATGAACAACTGATACTCATTACACTGTCCACCCATTATCCACTCCTTATTGAATACTGATTACCATTTACCCTATAAATAATATGGTCAAGAAACCTCAATAGACTCTTTGTTTACCAAAGGTGTTGCAGCATATAGGAATTAACCATTTTCTTCTGCAATGTCTCTATTTGCATTTTGGCGGATTTATGTGCAAATAAATTTGCTTCCTCAAGCTTGTAATATGGTTTCAATTATCTATGTTTCCCTCTATATGCAGTGCCCCTTTACCCAACAAAGAGGACTCCATCGATTTTGTTGACCTAATTTTTCTAGGTAACTTTTTATGCTTTAAATTATGAGTTCTCTTTATTCAAGTGTCATTTGGAGACTCATTTCTACCTCATTGCAATGTGTTTGGTGAGATTATTCCTTTGTAAAGTCACTTATTCCCCTACAGGAACTCTGTGTTTCCCCAAATTTTTACACTTGCAGTAAGTTCATATGCAATTAGCATTCTTTAATTCATATTTTTTAATTTAATTCAATGTTTTTACTAGAAATATCTGAGACAATGATATTGGAAATCTGGAGTTTGGATTTGAAGTGTTTGCCTTTGTAGTGTATAGTTCTCTCATTTAAGTAGTTTGGGTTTTAGGATGATTCTGGCACAGTAGGGAGGATGCTAGAAAAGGTTGTCTTGTCTATCCTTCTATATTTTACATCACTCATATCGTGCAATCATTGCAGTGCATCAGCTGAATTCTCTGACCAAAATTCTCTATTATATTTTTGACAAATGTCCATATCATGTTCGAAAGCTCCTATTTTGGCTCAAGCACAAGGATGCTAGAAATGGTTGTGAATTTAGCTTTAGTCCAATCGTTAACTCAAGAAGATAAATCATACATAGAAATAATGTTGGGTATTTGGGAAAATCTTGAATTGATATTTTATATTTTATATTAATTACAAAATTAAAGACAAGTATTAGCCACTATGTGGCACTTGTGTAACAAGTCCCATGTCGTGGCTAGTACTTTCCTTTATTGTAGTTTTAATTGTATTATCATATAATTTTAAAAAATTTAAACTAAATAATTATTTAAATTTATTTACTATATTATTAGGTTAGGTTAAATATTTAGTTTATAGTTATGTTAAAGTTCAATTAAAAATATAATTAATTCAAACTTTAAATTCATATGTAAAATAAATTTTTTCACATTTTTAGTTTTTCTCATAATTATAATTTTAATATTAAAATCTATTTAATTCAAATTTAATAAATTTACTAGAATTATAAATATATTTTATTTAATTATAAAATATATAATTTAGATGATAGCCATCATTTGCATTGAGCTCACCAAGTAATTACAATTTCAATACACACACACACACACACACACACACACACACATATATATATATATATGTATGTATCTTTATATATATATATATATATTATAATATATGTATATATATATATATATATATATATATAATATATATATATATATATATGATATGTATAAGTATATGTATACATTTATATATATATACAATAATATATAATACATATATAATATATATACATATATACATATATATATACATATATATATATTATATATACATATATATATATATACATACATATAATATATATACATACATATATATACTATATATACATACATATATATATATATACATTCATATATTATATATATATATATATATATATATATAATATATATATATATATATATATATATATATATATATATATATATATATATATATATATATATATATATTATACATACATATATATATATATACAACATATATATATATATACTACATAATATATACATATAT